>NJRQ01000105.1:169537-181642 GCA_003063805.1 Aphaenogaster ashmeadi
CTTCAGCCGCGCGCACATTGAGCAAGATAACGCAGAGATTTTGCAAACCGCGTCGTTTGCAGATTGCGGAGGCCGTCTTTAAAAGTTTACGCGGAGCGTGAAGCCGGGGAACGGGGGAAGCGGGAAGGGGAGTATACCGGAAGTCACTCTTACAACACTTTTCTCCGTTCGGGCGATAGCCATCGGAAATCGAGCCGGGGGGATAGCTTTGCCAGTGCCGATTGTGTTAAAGGTCATAAGAAAAATAACGCTTCACGGCGAACACGTGAATGATTTCCACGATAAGACCGCCGCGAGTAACTGCATTGTGAATTGCGCTCGCGGGCGTGAGAGAAGAGAAGTATTACTTATAGTTGATGTGGCGAAGCATGACGGAACTCAAGGTGGATTTGTGCCAGCGGTGTGCTATTTAGCGAATGCACGTAACACTTCCCTGAATATGAGCTAACATTTAAACATAATGCACCGCGTATTCCTCGTTTCTTTTCTTTTCACAAATACGAATCGAGAAAACTCGCGATCGAATGTGTCGATATATTAAATGAGAATATAAATCAAGTAATGTAATATTGCTTGTAATATTGCTGGTAATCCTGCTTGTGTGTGTAATAATGTAAAGTCATGAGAATGAATGAATATCGACAGATATTAATATCATGTACGCGGAAATGGAAAATAAATGAATCTCTTCCAAGAAATATCCTTCAACGCCGTCGAACGTGAATGTATCAAATAAGGAAAGTTATAATTAAAAAAATATTTTTCCAAAGGAGTATGAGTCCTGTGTAATTGAATATTAATACTATTAAAAGTATTAATAAAAATATGTAACGAGACACGAAAAATTGTATTTTTAACCTTTCATTTATATCGTTTAAAGTTTGTTAAACCGCGAGATATTAAACTCCGTAATTTTTAAATTCCGAAATATCTTTCGTCTCATAAAAATTTTTATAAAGTGTATCACTTTGCGGAATGTCGATTCAGTTCGACCGAGGATTTATTGATTGCGCATTAATTCTAATTTGCATGTATCGATTTTCGATGAGTCCTGTGTAATTGAATATTAATACTACACCGAAAGAACGATAAGGTTGCCACAACCACAATAATAGTAATATTTGGTACAGCCACGTCCTGTGGTTGTCACATTCACATTGTTTTGTGTAGTGCATCTATATATGTTTGTCTCAACATTCACTATGTTTGCTGTACTAAATGCATATAGTTGCCTTCACATCAATGTGAATGTGACAACCACAGGACGTGGCTGTACCAAATATTACTATTATTGTGGTTGTGGCAACCTTATCGTTTTTTCCGTGTATTAAAAATATTAATAAAAATATGTAACGAGACACGAAAACTTGTATTTTTAACCTTCCATGTATATGGTTTAACGTTTGTTAAATCGCGAGGTATTAAACTCCGTAATTTTTAAACTCCGAAATATCTTTCGTCTCATAAAAGTTTTTATAAAGTGAATCCCTTTGCGAAATGTCGATTCAATTCGACCGAGGATTTATTGATTACGCATTAATGCTAATTTGCGTGTATCGATTTTCGATAAATCGCACCGAGGTTTAGATCATCGTTCGCGCGACGCGTACTTTTAAACAACATTTCAACGTTGGGTATGCATTCCAGCTTCCTTAATGGCGACAGCAAAGACTATCGCGCATTCCAGGGAGATACGTGTGCCCGTGCACGTGCACGTGCACACGCATGCACGTGCGTGCGTGCGTGCTTGCGTACGTTCGTGCGTACGCAGTAGGAATTTATTCTAGTGGAGAAGCGCCGAGGCCGCCGCCGCGTCGGAATTTGACAAAAGAAAGGCGCGCTAAAAACCGCACCGTGAAAATTGAGATATTTGCGGCGATCGCGGAATACCGGATACGAGATAGTAGAACATTAAGCGAACGAAACGGGATAAATGTTCGACCTTTAACGGCGCTCTAACTGTTGAAAAGACTCATTTTCGCATTTAATGTACGAGAGAAATCCGGGATCACGTTATATTTAATCTAAATGATCATATATTAAAATAGCAAGACTCTTTCGATGTCTCTTAAAAAAACTTTCGCTTTTAACTGATTTAATGCAGTAAGGTAAACGTCCCAGTGACCGGACATGAACCTATATCCGGACATTTACACAAAAACTTATTATTATTAATCTCTCAAATGCTTTTTTTATTATAATATTAAAATTTAATTATAATCTTTAACTATTTAAAGATTATATAGAAGCATTTGAGATTAATAATAATAAGTTTTTGTGTAAGTGGATATAGGTTCATATCCGGTCACTGGGACGTTCACCTTACTTGAATTTTGAAAATTCAATGTGCACAAAGAAATAGCCAAACGTCTTATTGATAAATGAGATTATTTGACAATTCGTATCTTAATATCTCATCAAGTAAATTTTTTAATTAAATTCTTTAATTAAAAATGTTTTTAAATTAAACGTTTGCGAATTTCGTTTGTTAAGAGGCTTCGAGACTCGATCGTAGCATGACTTACCAGGGATGACTTCCCCGTTGAACGTCATTTCGACCAAGTGCGCAACCGCTTCGTGCGGCACAAACGATGCCAAGAAACGCTGACTACCTAGCGCTCTCACGAAACTCGTGACGTGCCCCCCGTTTACGAGGATCTCCAAGTTTCCCGAGCCAGCCCTTGATCCGTCAACTGACGAACAAAACCATTTTTTATTATTAGAAACTTACGATTTCGCGATCTTACAGCTCGGATACGTACTTTCAAATTCTACCGGCTGGTTCACCACTCCGTTCGGAATCTTCCCAACTTGTATAGCTCGGGCGTTGTACGCCTGCGATCTAAAATTTATGTAAACAATTCGCTCGTGGATAATTTAGCCAAATTCGTCTATACCTATTTTTTAATCCTAACGAGTATTTAATAGAATATTACAGGCGTCCCCGAATTTTAATTTCATAAGTCTTTTTAGGCTTCAAATGAAAACTATGGCTTCTCTCGCAGTCATCTAATAAATATAAAAAATAATTCAATATTGTAAGAAAATAACACCTATTTTTTAATCCTGACGAGCACATTTGTCCGAGTTTAATTTTATAAGTTTTTTTAGACTTTAAATGTGAAAATTATGGCTTCTCTCGCAGCAATATAATAAATATAAAAAGGAATTCAATATTTGTTCTTTATTAATTCGACGAACTGGCAATAATATAAACAAAAGTTTCATGACATTTCAACCTTTGGTTTGGGTCCTTAATGTTAATGCCTATTAACGACTCTCTTTTGGATAATTTAGACTTCACTTGATAAGGATCCAAACCAAGGGTCGAAACGACGTGAAACTTTTGTTTATATTATTGCCAGTTCGTCGAATTAATAAAGTACATTTTTTGTCTATCCATCACTGGCAGATTAAACTACTATTTTTTAAATTCAATATTGTAAAAAAATAAAAGAGCCTAGATTTCGCTTCGAGATGAAAGTATCTTCTTCGCCATTTAACGAACCTGAAGGGCGATTCCTTGATGTGCTGGCCGTTCACCAAAATTTGGATGACGTGTTCGCCGACCTCCTCGGCGGTGATGGTGTACGTCAAGCCGCGCAGCTTCGATTTCTGTATCGGCACGGTCTTGCCGTTGGGACCTGCGGGAGGCATGAAACTTTATCGTGCATTCGCGACACGCAGAACGTTAACGTCGAAAGTCGCAACGGGATTTACCGGTAACGGTGACGGACACCTTATTAGGATCTACTCCGGTATTGACGCTGAAAGTGGTCGGGCGGTGCACCGGCAACGTTTCCAGCGCGCTTCCGGTAGCAACGGTTGTACCGCTCTTGCCAGATGACGCGGCCACGTAGACGGCACCGCCGTTGTTCAAGTACCTGTCGTGAGTCGCGGTGCCGTCTGTCGTGTCCGCGATCTTGCCGTAGTAGTTGTTGTTCTTGTTCTTCAGGATGCCGTGTGTGCGAGTGGCCGTCTGGCCGTCGTACCTCGGACCCGCGTTGTAATCGGGACTCGACGACTTCTGCACGGACGAGTAACTCGTCGTCGCAGCGTGTGACGACACGTTCTTGGTCGCGGAGTAGCCCTGCGCGCTCTTGTAGTTGTTGTTCAGGAAGTTGTCATTCGGGCTGCCGACACGGTTCTCCGCGGTCGGCGAGGTGTTCGTCAGATTCGCGAGGGACTCGAGACTGCCGTACGACAGCAGCGACTTCGTCTTGGCGATCGCGTCCCAGGAATCGCGCCTCGAGGTGCTACCCACCATCGAGGACACTCGCACGTTGCTGCTGGTATCAACGACGCCGTTGTCCGTGGATCCGCGCCTGTTGAAGGACGTATCCTTGTCACCGGTCCTCGGGCTGAAGCTGCGGTTCACGGGACTCTCCGTGGCGCTGCGATATGTCATCGGACTGCGAGTCGGCGAGCGCGATCTCTTCAGGGATCCCGAGTTATAGATGTCCCTGGACTCTTTGATGACGTGAGGGGTCGGGCTCAGGTTCGGCGATCGCGATCTATTGAGCGTGCTGGACGAATAAATATCCTTGGACTCCTTGATGAAGCTGGGACTCTGCAGATTCGGTGATCTCGAGCGATGATTGTACGCGCTGCTGCTGTAAATCTCTTTCGTCTCCTTCAGCACCGACGGGCTGTGTACGTTCCTCTGTACGGGGCTGTGATTGACATGATTCGGCGAGCGAGTGCGGTTCAGCGAGTTGGTGCTATGATAGGTTGTCGAATTCTCGGTGACGTAATTGCTGGACATTTTGTACGTCGGGCTCGTCTGATGGATAGGCGAGTATCCGCGCTGCGTCGGACTGATGGACTTGTACGCGGTCGAGGTGTACATCTTCTGGGTTGGACTGCTCCGTTCCGTCGCGGACACATTCAGCCCGTTCATTCGTCGCTCCAGGGACGATATTTTGGACCGCTCTAGGCTAGACGTGGACTCCTTCGACCTGCGGGAGCCTTTCTGCGTTCCCACGCGTATGGAGAACGGTGAACCCCGCACGTCCGAGCCGTTGAAATAGACGTATACCCGGTACTTGCCATCATCGCTAGGCACGAAGGACACCCGGTACTGCATGTGACCGAAGTCTTCTATCCTGTAGGGCACCGATTGCTTGTCGTGGACGATGTCAATGATCACGTCGCCGAGCCCGCCGGTCCCCCGCGCGTCGACGATGAAAGAGAAAGGTTGTCCGGGCATGGCGCCGTCGGTGTCCAAGAGCTGTGATTAGATAATTTTGTAGAAGCTTGTTAAATTATTTCCGAATTATCCTGACGATTATAATAAGAATGGGAATTAATTATAATAGATTTAAAAGTATATAAATAAATTGTGATTTTATATTTCATGGAATATATATATAGAAATTTATTTGCTATATTTGCTAGAAGTATACTGAAGAAAATTTCTATATGAAATTTTCACGCATGATTAATTTACTATCAATAAATAACGATGGCAACATGTAAACTGGTTCTGCTTATAAATTATTAATCACGAATTGATTAGATCGATTTCATATTGCGTTCCAGACATACAAATTGGCGGATGCAGATGATAAAAAACGCGTTACTATTTACAAATTGCTGATGACAAATTCCTTATGGTCTTACCTTGATTCCATTAGGATCGAACACGAAGCAAGTAAAGGGACCGCCTTGTATGTGATTTCCCTTGTGCGTTATCGCGATGCTCCACTCTCCCGTCTCGTCGGGTTGAAAGGTCGCCGTATGCACCCCGTCCTTTTCTTTGACGGGACAGGGCAGTGATCTTCCGGTCGGAGACCATGCGGTCACGTCGATACCGTCATGACTAGTTCCTAAACGCAGAATTCCAACATTCTGACTTCGTTCGTCGAAAGCGGATCCTTTCGTATCGAAAAGACATACCGTAACTGTTGACTAGAACCTCGACGATAGATCCTATGGCGCAAGGATCCATGCCCGGGGATTTGATTTTCGTTAGCGGCGGCAAAACCCGGAAGTAATAGGGACACCCGTTCACCAGCTCGCCATCGTTGTACACCATCAGCTGAAAAACGAGAGACGAATTCAAAAAACATAGAAAATAGCATTTCACACATTTGTATTTAAAAGAAAACAGTATTTAATTCTTGCATATTTGTTTGCAATTTCCTAAAGGGACTTTCTTTAAAGCACAAAGATGAAAAAATCCACCGACTGAGTAATTAGAATTTTAAGAAGGCGCAGAGGCAAAAATCAAGGACCCAAGTCTCTTAAAATTGTACGATCAAGTAAGAATATATTCTGTTTCGAAATTGACGATATTTTATAATTTATATGTATTTAATATTTTAATATTTTAATAAATGCGTATTAAAATATTATATATACGTTATCCCTTCAACGAACCTTGTGCATGCCCACTTCCGTAGGTACGAAGGTGCCCTTGCCGTGAACCCCGTTCCACGTGAGCCTGCACTCCACGCGTCCGCTGGGACTGATGATTTCGCCGCGCACCTCCCTCGCGTTTACATCTTTGGTGAGCATCTCCAGCTTGAAATGTGCCTGCAACCGGATACAATTGGTTTACCATTGAGATAACTGAAGTTTCGGGATGAAAACTCCGCGGGTGTTTCGGGCAGGGATCTCTCTAAGGCAGGACCAGGGAAGGAACTGCGACGCGGCGGTGAAAATTCATCAACGCCGACTAGCCACGGCACGAAGGTGTAATTAACAAACAATGAGTTATAACCAACCGGCTGTTGCACTCGGGCGGATGTGCTGTCGACGTGCACGGCAATCTGTTGACTCGCCTGAGGGCGAGGCTTCACCCACTGAAAGTACGCCGCGTACGCCATCACTCCTAAATGCTCTACATTCTGGTCTGCCAAGTCCTTCGCTTTCAGGATCGGCTCCACTCCCAGCTTCTTACCGCCGTCGATGCCTTACAGAAAACACGTATCGTTTGATTCATTGCAATGAAATTTTGCCAAAGGACTATCGCTCTCTTTCTTAAGAGCTTATTCTCGAATACTATAAAATCTATTTAACTTTATATTACAGGCATACCAGATAATCTATTACAATTTACATGTCAAGACATAATATATTATTAATTAGATGTAATATATATAGTTATGTGCAAAATAATAGCACCGACTTAAAAAAGAAATCCTAAATTTTTGTTTCCTCCACCATCATGCTTAACTGTTTTGACTGTATATCTAGGATTAAATATTCTGACTTTGTGGTCATATAAAAATAAAATATATATATATATTTCAAATATTTAAAATATTTCTGTGTGGTGCTATTATTTTGCACATAACTGTATATCGATAAAATTTCTAATATAATCGAACGATATAAAATTTAGATCGGGATGTATATATAATTTTTATAAACGCAATAAATATTTCCAAAATATTTATGTTACTTTTATTGAATATAACCAAAACGCCGGAGAGAAATCCAACTTATGGGATTCTTACCCATTTGTAGATTATGTTCCCACGCGGAGGGGTCGGTGTCGAGTTTCTCGTAGGGTGGCGCCGGGCCGCCCAGATTTCTGACGATTCCGCACAGCGCTCGACCGTCGTTCCAGTCCGTCTGTGAAAGCAGGATAATTGAATATCACCGTGAGATATTATACCGAGGTACTGTTAAAGCGGGACGCCTCGTCTCCACCCACCGTGAAGTTCCGTATCGAGGTGTGTGATAATTGCGAATTGACCCATCGTAGCGTTGCGTGGAAGCCTGGCGAGCCCTCCTTCATGAAGTACGACAAGTAGGTCATCCCCGAGAGCTCGTCCAGGTAAGGCGACGCCAGGTAGTCCGGCTCTAGCACCAAGGGGATGTCGAACTCCCGTTTCGATATCTCCATGGCCTTGCGACAGTTGTAAACGCTGCAAATTTACGTTAATCAATATTAAAACAATAATACACAATATAAAATTGACAATGTGACATTTTATGGTAATCACAGTTTCCATCTCTAAAACGATTAATTAAATTAAAGAAACAATGTATACAGTATCGTTTTGATATAAACAAGGTATTCTAAAACCATCACGTTTTTTTTTCAATCACAAGTACTACAATAATTTCAGTTTCTTTCCTAATAAAAATTTGACATTAAATATTCTGAGAATTTATTTATTTTTTAAAAACCTCTTCTTCAGTCTAACGTTAGATAACTTCTTGATTATCAATGTTGAGACACAATTTAGATTTTCTTTAGCACTCTTCGGTGATCAAATGATGATTTAATTAATTTTATTTTGTCGAACTGGCTAAGACGCCCGGCCGGATTGTAGGGAGGTCCAGGTTCAAATCCTGGCTGAGATAATATTTTTCGCAATAAATTTCTTTACAGTTTTTCGGGATTGGATGGGGAGGGGGGATCTTACAGATGCTTGTAAGCATCATTATCATTGTGATATTACTTTTCTGGTTTCAAGAACTGCGTTTTAAGTCCGAAAGTAACGGCGCGTAGTTTAAAAGAACTAGAAAAATCACACATAAAATATTAATGAGCACTAAGATCTGCTATGACCGTATTTGGCCGTTCTCGATTTTAATTGATTGTTACACTTCGCGGTAATTATATTGTTAATTTTATTAATTTTACCTGTCATTCGGATCGAGCTGGCGCCAATGAGGGAACAGGCCGGGCTTGCAGTAGTCCAAAAGTGCGCTCAGATACACGCCGGAGTTCCAGTCGGTCGTGAAATTATTGACTCTGCATTCCGGCAAGACAGCCTGAAAACATAGTCGCTCTGAAGAAATTACGGTGTTGTTTGCAGATTATTCATTCAAGGTTATTAGCGAGCAATTAAATAGCGAGGACCGCGATACGCGAGGTATCCAAGGGGTCAAACGCGCGCGTATAAATCACAACGTGCGTGCATATGCGCGTATACATGTATATACATATATTACATATATGTGTACATACACATATGTATGTGTTAATATCACGCGCGGATACGCGAGCGCATAACGTATGCAATTGGCGTCTCTGAACTCTTTCGTAACGAAAACACGTTCTCGCGTAATGCGATATATGTGGACCCGATCGGAAAGGATCGGGGGCCCTGGTAAAGTAATAATAAGCTTCTGCATTTGGTTTACGGCCGCGCGATGCGAGCCGAGGTCGCGCTCGATGCAATTATATCGCGTACTGACCTTGAGCCATGCGAGCATGAGTTTCCTCGGCGGGAACTTGGACTTGCCTATTTGGTACCGCACGATGAGCGACCATATCAGGCCCAGGATCAGCTTCAGGTTGCCGTTCACGATGTCCACGTTACCTGGAAGCCCGAGGGAAAACGGCCTTAGCGGGGTTCACGCCGTGTGCGCACAATGCCGGAGCGGTAAACCGTCAGGCGGGAGAAAATCAATTTGATTTACCGCCGGCCTGAATTTCTTCGCCTCTATCTGGAAAGAACGGTCTGGCCGGCACGCACGGAGAAGCGATTTAATTCGGGGAACCGCGAAAGAGAAGGAATGAGGGAGAAGGCACGTGTGCGTGTTCGCGCGGCATCATTCCGCAGTTGTAATTGTGGAAGAAAGATTTACGATGACTTTGGAGAAGGAATTTTAAGAATTTAATTCTCTGCGATAATTTACATTGATTGATGTTCGCATCAAAGGCGTACGCAGCTATACACTGATAAAAATTTTGTTATTATTTTACTGTGAGAATCGGTGGTCACATGTTTAACCTTCGATTTACGCAGTTAAAATGTAGAGTGATTTGTAATTTTACTTCAAAACGTTAAAGTTTGATTCCATTCAAATGGAATCAAATCACTCTGTATTTTAACTGTGTAAATCAAAGGTTGAAAATGGCCAATGGCCACCGATTCTCACAGTAAAATGTTCAAATTCTTATTAGTGTAGGATAATGATATTCTCTCAATGCGTACACTCCACTTTACTGAAATACTGTGATACTCTCACGCTACTGAGACTAAAATCCCATGCCAGGCTGTAAATTTATGGTGATGACAGAAGTGAAATTTAAGTACATGTATGTAATGTTATGTATGAACTTGGCAATACCGGATGCTAATTTACAAATAATCTGTAAAAATACCAGATTCAGTTAATTTTTCATAATATTTCTGTATTTTTAATTGAAACAAGAGAAAAAATGCAAGCATTAAGTAAAAAACCTATAAAAATTCAAAGCCAATGTGAGCCAACGCCGTTGTTGAGGTAAAATAAATTATTTATTTATTAAATGTACGATACAAATATACAAATATAAACGTAAACGCTTCGACTCCACTTTGAGTCCTCCTCAGTACAAAATTATAATAAAGAATGGATGAATAAAATTCGCGTTATTTCCACCAAGTAAATTAATTGGTAAGTAGAACAAGAAATCAAGAAGGAAAAATTAATGAATTAGGTAAATTATGAAGAATTTTGAAACATCTAAGAGTTTTTTGAAAAGGAAAGAGTAAATTAATGTAAATAATTTTGACAACTAAAGGTTGATAGAAAGAAAGAAATTCATTTAAGAAACTGTTTAAACTATTGTCTGGGTGGAAAGAACGCTCTATCAATCTTCAGTTGTCAAAATTACTTACATTAATTTACTCTTTAACTTTAATTTTTACGTACCAGCAATATACTTTTATGAAAAACTGTTATATTTCTGTACGCAGACTTGATAAGGACCCAAACCTAAGGGTCGAAACGTAGTCTACTTATTTGAATAAATTATAATTTGTCAGTAAGGTCGATCAATTTTCACTATCTTTTCAAAAAACTCTTAAATGTTTCAAAATTCTTCATAATTTGGCTAATTCACCTAATTCATTAATTTTTCCTTCTTGACTTCTTGTGTTCTGCTTACCAATTAATTTACTTAGTGGAAGTAACTCGAATTTTATATATTCTCATCCATTCTTTATTATAATTTCGTACTGAGGAGGACTCAAAGTCTCTCGTTTATATTTGTATATATATATATATATATGTATATTACATTTAATAAATAAATAATTTATTTCGCCTCAACAACGGCGTTGGCTCACATTGGCTTTTATTGAATTGTCTTTGATTTTATATCTGAGAGCCTTGCTATCATTAATATTTAGTTATAAAAATTCAGTAAATTTACCAAGAAATAAATAAATTCCCTTTGTAAATTTGCATTGATTTTTATCAGTGTACGTGAGACTTACACGTATCTGGCCAAATTTTTAGATATTTCAGCAAAACTATTCTTTCCGTGATAAGAATACCGAATACCGCTCTAAGTTTCTCCTGTTATTATAGCTCCAACAGTTTGAGCTTTTCATAAAGAGAGATTTTCGAATCCTTCTTTTATCCCAGGAATTTCTAGATCCGCTCCGACGTTACACGATGGAGCAAATAACGCGAGTGCGATAATTGAGACGAGATCAGGAGCGCTCTCGTGTGTTCGTTGCATGTCATCCCGATTCGCTGTGCATCTCTCGCTTCTAAGAGCGAGATAAGCGGTGCTCTCATCTCGGTCCCGTGAGACGATATCACCATCGCGAACCGAATCGCGCGATTCAGTAACAGCTGTGCGATGCACACAACGACGACGACGACGACAATGACGACGATGCTGCGGTTTTTCGCGGCCTCGTAAGCACGACGTAGGAAAGGCAACGACCTCAAAGTTCTGATTTGTAAGGTGTGACGCGAAATGGGAAACCGACGCAACATCTGGAAACGAGATCGCGACGCGTGGAACGCGCTCGGGTTACAGTTTAAATCAGAAGTGGCCAAACGGTCGATCGTGTGACAACGTAAAATTCACAATACAACTATATTGTAATTGCAAAGTGACCATAATTAATTTAATTATTGCTGTTTCATGCCCAATCGCAACACAAAATAAAATAAACATGCTTATTTCACTTAAAAAGAAAATTTTCGATTTTTTAATATTGGAGGCCAGCGTGAAGTTGGCCCCCCCAAAATTGAATTGCTTATAATTTTTTAACTAGAGAGGGACAAACAAAATTTCCAACGGAGCATTCGTGGGCAAATCGTTTGCAAAAAGAAAATTTTTGATTTTTCAACATTGGGGGGCCAGTGTAAAGTTGGCCCCCCAAAATTGAATTGCTTATAACTTTTGAACTAGAG
>NJRQ01000105.1:182312-194378 GCA_003063805.1 Aphaenogaster ashmeadi
GTTTATTTCACATATAAACCTAGACAGGGAACAGTAGATCGCGATTAGGTGAGGAAGCTGATGAAAGTAGATCGTGCTTCTAACAATAAATTTAGCCACCTTTGGTTTAAATCTTCGCAAGAATATTAAATTTAATGACAAATTTCCGTCGCGGCCACCTTCGTCGGTTCTTTAAATTTCTCGGAAAAAAAAGATCCCGTCGCGGGGTACGATCGACGATTAAGCGAAGCCTCCGCCGCGGGACGTGACGGTGTCGCGTTTCGCGGCGTCATGCGCGAGATTAAAAGCACCGCGATAGAAATGCAGACCTCCGGGCGTCGCTGAAAGACAGACGCTTGCTCAACGATGACCCGCATATTCGAAACGATTACGTCTCCCGTCGCTGTGTGCTGAGTCATAGGCAGGCCGGCGCGCTGCGCGCTTTATTATTGTTACACTTCGGTCCGAGGAAAACGCGTTACTCGCCGTGGCGTGTGGCAGGTAATGGCCCGGATCGCCGCCGATACTTCCGAGTAGGAAAATCATCCTTTCGGCCCGCGTTTTCGCGCACTACGATCTCACGACGCTGGAAGTCGTAGAGTTTTATCGTCGGAAATATGAACGCAATTAATCCGTAATAATTTCGATTGTCAAGCACTATGCCGAGTGACATTACATTCCAAAATGTACCTCAATAGTCTAAGAAGAAGACTCGAAAAGGCGAGATTAATTCGAGGGGATTCGCGAGAATAGAAAAATCGCAGTGAGGAGAATTCAGAGAAGGCAGATTAAACTGCAAAGGCATCGCGATGAAATTATTACGTTCGATCGCGGCAATTCGCTCGTACGTGCGCAATCAGGAGCGAGCGATATTTTAAAGGAACTATTTTTCGAAAGTACTATATATATACGCACGGGAAAAGAATCGTACGTGATCGGCGCGTACGGATCGGCGAGAGAGCATGATAAATATATTTTCCGTGGTCTTTTTCTCTCGCGAGAGGAGGAAGACACGCATTTCCAGCGATTGCTCATTACCTGTGGAATGCGTCGTGGCGGCTCCCTCGTACTTTGATTGCATATCATTATTAATAACGTGTCTCACGCGTGCGCGCCTCTTTCCTGCACCTCGGCACGCCACGGAGAGAGTTAATGAACACGGGGGGCTTCACCCACGTGGCTTATTATATATCTAACCATTGGCGAGCGAGTTGCGAGATGCAGCGTATCGATATTATCCAAAAAAGATTAAACAGATTGGAGAGAATGAAAAGAAGGAGGGGGACACAATCGAATATCATTTATATCGTTATTTAAATATCATCGCAGAAATGTCATTCTCGATTGACACGGTTTATGAAAAAATATATCTTTCGTTGGCGATCAACGAACGAGATGCAGCGTATCGATATTATTCAGAAAAGATTAAAGAGAATGAAAAGAGGGAGAGGGGACACAATCGAATATTATTCATATCGTTATTTAAATATCATCGCGGAAATGTCATTCTCGATTAACATGGCTTATAAAAAAATATATCTTTCGTTGGCGATCAACAAACGAGATGCAGCGTATCGATATTATTCAGAAAAGATTAAGTAGATCGCAAAGAATGGAAAGGGGGAGCACAATCGTATCATTCGTATTTAGATCATGATCAAAGAACGTATAAAACATGGTCATTTAAATATCAACGCAGAAATGTCATTTCTGACTAATGCGGCTTTATGTGAAAAAAAAATATATATCTCTTTCCTCTCTTGAAATCCGCTTTATCAATAAAAACCTAATCAGATTTATCTAATCCTTCCGCGCGATAAAATAATCATCGAGTAAACGAGCGTAACGCTGCTATGAGACACTATATGAGTTATAGAAAAAGTTTAAAGCACGGCCGTTCTAATTTCTTTTTGTGAGCATTTATGTCCATATATGAAATAATTAAAAAGCAGTAAAACGATCTGGACGGTGGAAGTCGTAAATCGATTCTTACGCATTTCAGCGCAAATTACGGCGGACTGAATATTTCAGGATACATTGTAGACGCAAGTCATAACGTCGTTCCAATTACGGAGCGTAATTGGACGTTGAGCGCGTGCAACGCCTTGACGGTTTCGCGCGACCGTGGACGGATAGACGGCCTTCGCCTCGCGTTGTACCCTTGTAATTCTCATCAATCCGTATAAAACACGATATTTTGCCTACGTTGCAAATCGTAAAAATGCGAAGGTTCGAGCGGAGGCAATTTCTTCGCAATCTTGAAAACGTTGCGGACCGCGCCGCGACGAAATACAATATGAGACCGCAGGCGGAAATATAGAACATCTTCTATCTGACTAAATCGGATTAATCAGTGTTCAATGCAAATTATAGAATACGATAAATTTGTTTGCATAATAACACATTTATATATAATTATAAAGCCTATTTATAATTATGAAGTGGAAGGATTAGATAAAACTGATTAGATTTTTATTGATAAAGCGGGTTTCAAGAGACGGAAAGAGAGATATATATTTTCAAGCCTACAACAAAGAAAAAAGTCTTCAATCAAGACGAATGTATTTAAATTAACACTATCATTGTTTCATATATAAGCAAGAAAATATTATTTTCTTAGAAGAATTTTATATTCTTGTATTTCAAGAATATTATAAATTAATTTGAATATATATATATATATTGTAATTGTTACATAAAGAATACAATAATAAGATTAAACTGTATTATCTTTATAATATGAATATTCTTGGTTTGAAAGTACTGTTATTCTCTATCCAATATTTTTTGCTTTCCATTAATAAAAATTATTTTTGAATAATAAGACCTATAATTTTCTTTATTGAATTATATAAAATGTTTTGATGCAAGTAATATTTCTTCGTTTAACGCTATAAAATCTCATTTTAAGATTTACATGTCAAAAATAAAGATATTTTTGAAATAAGAATGTTCTTTTTTTCTGTGTATTCAAAAAATTTATCAATACCTTTATATTCGCTGATCTGACTTTAATCGCGGTTTATTAAAAGCATACTTTTAGGTCCAGTTCCACAATCTCCAGTTAACTTAACCGGCCGGTTAAGTTAACTGGAGATTGCAGTAGAATTGAGGCTTATACGCTCAATGTTAAAACAATTCCAACGTTAATGATAAAATTATTCGACTTTTCCAAGCACAACCGCGCTCACTTTATATTCTAAAGATTCTACTTCCGACAGGGATCAACTGCATGTGACTTGCATGCTTACCGATATTGACGAGCTTGACGCCGTCGGCCTCGATGGCCTGCAGCGCCGTGGACACGTTCTCCAGATGATGATGCTGGTTCGCCGGTCGCGGGTTCCATCGCGGCAGCCGACGTTTCGTCAACACCTCGACCAGGGCGCAGAGACGCGTGCCGTCTCGGAAGTCCTCGGCGAGGTCCAGCACGGGGCCGCCACCCACGTCGCCGGCGTGCTTCAGGTGCTCGTTCACCCAGTTTCGAAAGGTGTTGGCCTGGATCTCCACCCAGAGGTCCTCGTGGCCCTTGATCGGCATCCCCTTGGCGGCTGTGCCCTCGGCCGAGCGAGCCACCAGGCCCACCAGCTGCTCCGGTCGCAGCTGCTCGGTCGATTGCATCCTCGGGTTCCTGTCACGTGACCGATCTTACATACCTGTCAAACTCGTCTACGGCTGCTCGAGTAAAATTCGATAACTTTAACTTGCTTCGCTTTCCTCCTTGATTAAGGCTTAATCAGGCCGAGAAAGAAAGTTATTCGTCGAGACGTTTCTACAATTATTTATACGCATATAATGAGACCCGATTTGTACGTGGACTGTCTCAATCTTATCGACATCTTTTCTTCATCAAGTTTGAAATTCTTAAGTCGCGGAGGGAGAGAATACGTTTACGGTTGCGTAAAATGTTCACGAATACACCTCACGTTTTTCTCGCCGCGGGTTGCAATTAATTTCGATTAAACGTGCGCCGTGCGAGCGAACCGTGGTACGTACCGAATGTAACGAGCAATAAATTACGAAATATTTAATTGCTCGTGCGAAACGCTCGAGCGTGTCTCGGCCTGCGAATGCGACCTTTGAGGTCGCTCGGTTTAACCGCGATGGAAAAACCGACGACGGTCGTGCATTGTGCGGCGAGGAAGATCCAGGAGAGAATTTCGCGCGGTGAAAGTGCCGGTGCGATACACCTGCGAGCTGGTGTTCATCGCGAATATACAGGGTGTTTCAGGACCTCTGCATCAAACTCTGAGGAACGATAGGTCTCGCAGAAAAGATCATTTTTTGTCAAGTAACTCATATGTTCTCTGACGCGTCGTTTAGGTGTTACACGACCGCGAAGGTCTTAGGTGACATTTATTACAATTATGAAAGTAATTCATCTACGTAGGTATATTGGTTCTGTTGATGTTTATGTTCTTCGAATCTCTTTATGTTTATGTTTACATTATGAAATGATATATAAATAGTTGACTCTCGATAAGGTCAAATAACAAAGCATAAAACGGCAATTAAGAGTCAAGCGCTGGCAACAGTGCGCAATAGATAAAATATAATGTTCTTAAATAAAAAATCATGATATAATAATAAAAACGATGTTCTTCAATAAAAAATCATGATGTAACAATAAAACCGGTTTTATTGAAGAACATCGTTTTTATGTTTACATTGTTACATTGTTACATTAACCAAGTCATGATCCCTTTTCCTCGCCCCTACGTCTGTGTACGTATTCGATTCCTGGGCAATCGCTTACAATCATCAATCAAGGATGGACGTCTTCGATTTGGCTGAATTCTCTGACATGATAATGTGTAACGGGGAGGCTAGGAGAAATGGAAGAGAAGCTCTCCGCAGCTACCAACAGCGCGGTTTCCTCGCAGACAACACCCATACACTGAAAGAAAGGCTTGGTTATAAAAATCCAGGCTTAATGGTTAATGTTACCAAGCACCTTGGTGAAATAGTTTCAACTAAACGTATAATAAGTATTACATAATTTAGTTGGCTCAACTAAACAAAATTTGCTCTTTTATAATTATTACAAATGTTTATAATTATTACAAAATGTTTTGTTATTATTATTATAATCGGTAATAATAATCAAATATTTCAAAAAAAAGTATACTAAATGCATCTCACAAGTTTACCAAGAATTTTTTTTCAGTGTACCACTCAATGTTTGCTCGACTTCGCGGTCGTGTACCACCTAAACGACGCATCAGAAAACATGGGTTACTTGACAAAAATGATTCTTTCTGCGAGACCTATCGTTCCTCAGAGTTTGATGCAGAGGTTCTGAAACACCCTGTATATCCGTTCGCGCGTAATCTATTTCCGCGTGTCTGTCCCCGCTGCGGGTTCTGCTCACCTTTTAATTTTATTCGTCGCGACCGATTCGACTCGCGCGACTCGCGTTGAATCGCGAGTCAAACGGAGAAACGGCGTAAGAAAGCGTTGAAACGGAATCCGCCAATTATGACGAATTTAAACGGCACACGCGAGGTGTCTGCGGGCGCTGCGTGAAATAAATGATAAAAGTTTTTTAGCAATGCATCTCTCGGAGTCGCGTGATGGCCCACTTGTGCTGGAGATGCTAAAAAGTCGGCGGAGCGCCGAGGCGTTATCGGGAAACCCGCTAATTACGACGAAAACGGCTCTCGCTCGACGCTCCGATGCTCGTATGTCAAATAGCAGGAGTTTTTATTAATATTTTACTTAGCAAGAAGTTTTTATTAACGTTAAAATTTATAGACTACGATCTACTTTTGCCGCAAGAATCGCAACGCGAATCTAGCCTACACTGCAAATTCAAGCGTGTTATTTTTACAAGCATACTGAAAAAAAATTCTTGGTAAACTTGCGAGATGCATTTAGTAATACTTTTTTTGAAGTATTTGATTATTATTACCGATTATAATAATAATAACAAAACATTTTGTAATAATTATAAACATTTGTAATAATTATAAAAGAGTAAATTTTGTTTAGTTGAGCCAACTAAATTATGTAATATTTATTATACGTTTAGTTGAAACTATTTCACCAAGGTGCTTGGTAACATTAACCAAGCCTGGATTTTTATAACCAAGACCAAGCCTTTCTTTCAGTAATAAACATCTAAAAATGATACATTTGACTGAAGCTCTTTTTACCGTTTCTTACCGTTTTAGGTTACGTCATTTAACACGTTTAATCGTATTAAATTAAAAATTAATACGTTCAATCGTATTAAATGACATGATTTAAAACGGCAAAAAATGTGTATAAGAAAACCAATAATACGGTTATAAAGGCTCTTTAAAAATTCATACGAGGATAAAATAATGGCAATAAGAGCCAAGCGCAGTAATTAGGGCGCATAAATAATTTATTATAATTATCAAGTAGACTTAGACGATAAAGTCATATTACAAAAAGCGCGAAGTCATTTGAACGTTTCGGTCCCTTTCTTTGGGTCATCTTCAGCGTAAACAATAATCAATAATAAATAAGACGTGTAACAAAACATAATTGTGTAAGAAAAGCTTCAGCTAAAATAACACGTTTGGATTTGCAGTGTAGATGCTATCAAGGAGCCAGGCGTTTCGTTTCTGCGGCTAATCCGCGTTTCCGGCATGTTTGAGTCAGACGATGTCTCAACGGCCAGCCGCGTTAAAGCGCCGTGAGATAATTTTGCCATTGAAAATACAAAACTGCTTTGATAACCTTCCGATATGCACGGGAACGTAAAAACTTTCCACGTAGGTACATACGCGTGTCGTGATTTTCTGTTTATGCGTAATCCGTGCACCAGCGGCGAGTCGTTTCATTGCCGCATGACATCATTGTTGTCTCATGAGCTCGTCCGACCGGTGACGCTTGCGTAAGTGCGTAAAAATCCGGCGTGCGAGCGATCAACAGCGGCTATCTTCCCGATTTCGCGGGACAATTGACGGCGCAAATAAGCCGCTAAAAGGTCCGACCGTTAATTAACTCCTCCCCGACGTTTTTGCATGCGTTACGTAACAGCCGACAAAGTACTGCGAATCGCTCGACTTAAGATCGCGTGACTCGATAATCGTGATCGAGAAGGGAGGCGTAATTGAGACGTAATAAGGAACACCGTGAGAGTTTGTTAAAGGAATTGCCGTTGTGCTTTTTAAACGCATTCCGTACGATATCGCGCGGGACAGACGGAGCGGGACAGAAAGATCTCGACGTTTATCAGAACGTGTCAGGCGAAATCAAACGGGGATCGCTCTCGCGCGTCCGCACGTGAGCGACACTCGTGAATCAAATTCACTACAAGCGATACACCGACGACTTTCACCGCGCTCTTCGAATTTTATTCACGCACTCACGCACGTTAAACTCGCCCGTCATTCACGTCGCTCGGGAGAGCGCCGCTGAAAAATCGGCGTAGACCGATCTAGCTCCTAGGCGATCGTGTTCCATTCATTAGCTCGATGGAAGATCGTTATCAGGCGTTTCGCATGTTGAACGGCGATGTTGCGTAATCGGCGGATCGACATCGAAGAGACTGCGTGAAGTAACAGTGGAACTCCATTTATCAGAATCTTGCTTCATTGGCGAACGATGCGCGGATATTAAATATAGATTTTCAATGTGAGTCTTGCACCGCGAATTTATAATTCTTTTGTTTAATTTTCTTAAATATTTTATCAGATTCTTAGCTCGATAGATTTTGACTCCACGAATTGCTGGAAATTCTTCACAGGTAGGATTCTAGAATTATGATTGCAAAGTCATGATTTTTTTAGACAAGATTTTTCTTGTATAAGATTCTCCTGATCTCATTCTAGATTTTATAGATCCCTGTGAAATCGCGTATTCAGGAATACTTGAGAATCTGTAGAACTTAGAATCGATGATCAATTACGATTTCAAGTATTCCTGAAAACGTGAACTTAAAAACTTATGACTCAAGTATTTCTGAATACTTGAGTCATAAGTTTTTAAGTTCACGTATTCAGGAATACTTGAGTCATAAGTTTTTAAGTTCACGTATCCTTAGTATCTCGGATTCTAGATCATACGAAGCTTGCCTTAGAAGTCCTAGAAACTCTCGATCCCATGAATTGTGGGGCTTGTGGATCTCGGGTAGCATTAATCTTACGCAAAGCTCTGTTATTGTAGATTTCAGATTGCCGGTTTCCTCGAGAGAAAGCTTATCATTCCAAGGGCCCTCGTTATCACTTGTTTTACTTCCGAGCTGTCAAAATCAGATGTACAACTCTGCTGATACGCTCAGTAATATCTACACATTCTTTATTCAATAATTACTCCAGATAAGCTTATCGTTCAAGCACCTTGTCAGAAGCATTCTGATAAACGGAGTCTTCCTGCTCGTCAGTCCAGCCCCCCTCCCGTTCGCCCCGTCGAAGCGACGTAGAACTCCACGACGTCGCGCTCATCCGGAGGATACTCGTCGTCGCGTATCTCAACGGAAACACACGCACACATGCATGGCACACACATCCACCCGCCCACGTAACCGCGCGCACGCAGGACGTAGGAACGCACGGTATGCAAACTGGTATATTTACGTTGGCTCTTCCTCGGACGGGCGCCTCGCGGCTCCACCAGGTCGTTCGGCGAGCGGATCGTGACGACGTTGGCGAACGTCGGCGACGGACTTCGGCGACGACGGCGAAGCTGTGCTACGCGAGGAACGCCATTTTTGGACGTACCGCCGCGGCGCCGTGCGTTGATGAGTGTTCGACGTGCGTGAGCTCACTGAACCGACATGGAGACCCCTTCCTCTCTCGTTCTCCGGCAGTTCTCCGATACAATCGCCCGTTGTGGGACCGTGGGGTCCGCGCGATTGTAATGGGAGCAGGACCGTAGCGTCGGCGAACAACATGGCCGACGTCTCGTTGTCAAACGCTCGCAGTTGAAAGACGAAAATTCAACATTTTTTTACGCCAATTTGTTACTCGTTTAAAATCTAAAAAATCATGACAGATTCGCCGAAGTCGGTGGTAATTAACGGTCACGCGCAATCGATGATTTCTTCGCGATCGATGGGAAAAGGTCTGAGGATTTTCAAAATTCCGCGAAAACGCCGCTAAATTCTATTTTGTAGATCTTATTCGTGAAAGGCGACATGGAAATAAATATATAATATAGATCTAATTAATTTAATTAATTAATTGATTAAATTAAAATAGACAAATGACTTTTTCCCTGTACTTGCTGCGTGAATACGTTTCTTTCGCACGCGTATATATTTTTTCCTTGCTGTACCCACATAATTTAGATTCCGCGAGTTTAGATTCTGCGCGATACTTTCCTGAGTTCTAGGCGGCAGAAGCGCGCGAACGGTTCCGCAAGGTGGTGGCACCTGTCGGAACCGTAATCGTCTGTGCTGCATACGAACAGGCGAATTTCTCGTGCCTGAACGGCGAACAACGTATTAATGAACGTCGGTGTTTAGCTCGCGCATTTCATACCCTATTCAGCGCGTTTGTGACGTCAGTATAACTCTAACCGAAGGATAGTCTCTTTAACACGACCATAATAGCGCAGAGTAGCAGCTTATCGAACTGTAACGCTCATTTATCCGTAATCGAATGAAAACTAACGCGCGACAATGTTCCAACCAATCTCTATTTCGAGCGCGAATTAATCAAGCTGATTTTTAATTAAATAAACGTACGATCTCACGAAGCAATGAGTATTCTTTTATGTCCATTTCCACCAATGTAGATTAACTTTAATCGAAGAATTCTTCGAATTATATCCATTTCTACCAATGTCCTCCTCCTCCTCCTCGTTCCACTATCCTACGTAAGGGTGTGGTGACGTTATGATATTCGGTTAGTTGTTGTTGTCCAGTTTCTCTGTTTTGTGCCTGGTGTGATGCTTCCACAAAGGTGTATCCTGTGAGCATTCTTATCTGGTCAGTCCATCTCGAGGGGGATCCATTTCTACCAATGTAGATTAACTTTAATCTTGGTTTAACTTACTCTTTAGCTTTTTCTAGTTCTAAGAATTAGAAGAAAATAAAGAGTAAGCTAAACCGAGATTAAAGTTAATCTACATTGGCAGAAATGGACATTAGAAAAAGATGAAAAGTAAGTTAAACCGAGATTAAAGTTAATCTACATTGGTGAAGAAATGGACGTTAATATTTCCTTGTTTACGATAAAAACCGAAGAAACGTGACGACTCCAGATGCATCCTTTCCTGCATCACTTCCCTCACGCTCTTATGCGTCTTCGATGTTTGAAATACGAGTGATAAATGGCGAGAGTACATGTAATATGTAAAATACGATAAAAGAACACGCGGTGCTCCTGAGTGGGTTTCGCGTGATGACGTAGCGACGGAGACTTCGATTCCAATTATGCGAATTAAGCGAGATCTCTCTCGATCAGGCGTTGATATCTCCGCGCGTATAAGCGCGCCGATCCAAAAGCTCAGCCCACTCCCGGCGACTCATTTCGAAACGCTCTAATTTATTCGCCTTTGTGCCGTGCACAGTGGCGGGACACAATGCATTAAATATTACAAAACGGCGATTCGTAGCGAGGAAATTACGATATTATGTTGCGATATCGGTAATTGCGATACCGCGATTATTAGAGACTACGACACAGCTATATCTAACACGAATGTTGTTCTAACTGCACTGGAATATTTATACGCATAATGTATATCATATTGTACACCGTGTATATATCGACGGCGTCACGACAAAAAGGTGTAAAGCGACAAAAATCTAAAAATGAGATTATTGTGGAAAACAGGTCGTAAGAGACCTGTGTGAAGTCAGCCCTTCAATGTCGAAAAATCAAAAATTTTTTTTGCAAACATTTGCTCATTGTTTGCCCACGAATGCCCTGTTGGAATTTTTGTTTGCCCCCCCCCCCCCAGTTTAAAAGTTATAAGCAATTTAATTTTGGGGAACCAATTTTTTGATTTTTCAACATTGGGGGACCAGTGTGAAGTTGCCCCTCCCCTCTCAATTGAATTGCTGATAACTTTTGAACTAGAGAGGGGCAAACAAAAATTCCAATGGGGCATTCATGGGCAAACGATGGGCAAACGTTTGCAAAAAGAAAATTTTTCATTTTTCAATATTGGGGGGCCAGTGTGAAGTTGGCCCCCCCAATATAGAATTGCTTATAACTTTTGAACTAGAGGGGGGCACACAAAAATTCCAACGGGGCATTCGTGGGCAAACGTTTGCAAAAAGAAATTTTTTAATTTTTCGACATTGGGGGGCTAACTTCACACAGGTTCGTAAGAGTCAAGCCTTGCATCTATCACTATGGTTGTATCCACCAAAAATTCGAGAATCGTTAATTTTATTACTAGTTAATAATAAAAATTGCATCTTGAATAACATTTTTTAGATTTTTCTCAAATTTTAAATCTCCTATAATATTTGATAAAAGCCTCTTACACCTTTTTGTCTTGATGACGTCGATATTGTGTTATAATATATATATGAATCTTTCAGAGATCAAACTAATTAACTTCAAAATAAAATAAATAAAATAAAGAGAAGAGAAAATTAATAAAGTTGTAAACTAATCATGTGCTCGTGTATTAAAACTAAGAAATTTATGAAAAATGAAGTTAATCGGTTTAACTTCTGAGAGTTCGGCTCGTATAAACTTTCAGAGATCAAACTAATTAACTTCAAAATAAAATAAATGAAATAAAGAGTGAAGAAAATTAATAAAGTTGTAAACTAATCATGTGCTCGGGTATTAAAATTAAGAAATTTATGAAAAGCGAAATTGATCGATTTAGCTTCTGAAAGTTCGGCTCGTATAACATAAATATAATATATGCATACTTATTATTACAAATGCAATTGTAAATATTACAGTGCACTATTCAACAGCTACATCATCGGTGAATCAACGGGATACATTGGAGACAGATTGTGTCCCAGGTAGAACACAAAATCATAATAAGATCAAGTAGATATCAAGTAGACAATAAGATCAAGTAATGACATCAAGTAGAAGTCATTTTAGGAAAAATCATTATGACGTCACTCGATACACTTTTTATGATGATTTTGTGATGAATTCTTGATATAGCAATGATTTTTAAGTGATTTTTTAA
>NJRQ01000105.1:197699-208165 GCA_003063805.1 Aphaenogaster ashmeadi
AAGTTAACATATAAGAAATGTTCTTTTCATATAAGAATGGTAATAAGTAACACACAGTCATCCACTTCTATATTATAGAGTAAAATCAACACTCTTTTTCTGTCAATTTTAACACATTTAATAAATACGTGCAAATTGTGTTACTTTAACATATTTTCAAAATCATTTTAATAATTTTACATTTTATATTTGTTAAGTTCAGTTAACAAAGCAGACATGGGTTAAGTTTACATATGAATGTGTTGATTACTTAACACAAAAACTTTAACCAGCACATTTTTTCACAAAAGTACACAAATTTTCCAACAGTGTAGTTATAAACTTGCGATAGCAAGCTATAACTTTGCTGTATTACCTAATTTATTTTTTTTTTCGTGTACCAAAATCGCGAAATTAAGAATCGAAGGTTTTAAAAGGACAAAGATTCAAGGCTAATGGTTATTAGCATGAATAGTTACTCATTAAGCTTCGACTTGATTTCAATTTGAACCATATAATTTCCGGGAAATTGTAAAACGATCAGTAAATAAACCTCGATTGTATCGCGCATGCAAATGCATCGGACGATTATGGGACGGGAGATTTATTAGTAGGGAGGGGACCGATTAACTTTCCCG
Source organism: Aphaenogaster ashmeadi (assembly GCA_003063805.1). Lineage (NCBI taxonomy): Eukaryota > Metazoa > Arthropoda > Insecta > Hymenoptera > Formicidae > Aphaenogaster > Aphaenogaster ashmeadi. Next base: position 198,317 of record NJRQ01000105.1, read on the forward strand.
GCCGGCTTTATTTTACGATCGCGCTACTTCGGCACGTCCATCACGCGTAGCGTAGCTTTGACATATCACGCCACGACCGTAAATCCAAATCGATCAGCGTGTTTCCAAAGTGCCGCCTCGCTGAATGCATGAAAAATTGTATATCACGCTAGCTTCCGAAAGATCCGTTTGACACGTTTCCTCTAGCGAGGGTTTGTAATCAACTCTGACGAGTGGGCCCGGCGCGGCGGCCACTCCGTTTAAATTGTACATTCCGTTTAAATTGCATATTACTCTTCTGTGCCTCGCAGATCCACAATGGCTCTAGTAATGCTACCGTGCGACCTACCTTGGTGGCCGGCTGTCGTAAAGCAGCTTGACAAGGCCGCCTCGGCCAAAAACTCCGAGGACCTAATAGATGCGATGCAACGACTGCATGATATGTGCAAGTACGACTCCCGTTACTTACTTTTGTCTATAACATTTGTTGTCTTCTATTTTTATATTTAGCCGAGCATGCCGTCTATTTTTATATTTAATATATTTGCTTCTCTACGTTAGATTGTATTTTAAAATAAATGCAATGTATATAAGACGGAAAAGTGGATTGACAAGCAATCAATTATACAGGGTGGGGAAAAAGTCCCGGACCCCTGAAATATCTCGGAAGGAGTGGGATATAGAAAAAAATGTTAAATACAAAAGTAGTAGGGTTCAAGGTCAAGGTCACCATCAAGTGCCCCACTTTGAACCCTACTACTTTTGTATTTAATATTTTTTTCTATATCCCACTCCTTCCGAGATATTTCAGGAGTCTGGGACTTTTTCCCCATCCTGTATATTGTACGCAATAAATAATAACGAAGTTCGCAACTGTTTTTACGATGCATTGAAATGCACTTGTTTCGTTCAGCATAAGCCTCGATCCCGAGGAAGACGTGCAGGACGCCGACCTATTCTCCATGTTGGGGACCTTCCTAGACAATGATCTCGATCTCGTGGAACGGGAGCAAGTGTTCACGAAGACAATACCGCGAATAGTGGAAAGGGCGAAGGACTTAAAATCTACAAAACCTCCGCAAGGTTTACACTTCAGTCTCCAGCAGCAAGGTATCGCGAGTTCCGACATTCTTCAAAGTATCGCGAAAATCGCAGTCATGTGAAACAAGTACCTCGCTATTAAATTATTTTTAACGTTCTCGCAAATCGGAAATTGTAAAATTGCAAACGTATGTCTACACAGTTGGTCTTACAAGTAGATGACTCGAAAATTAATTCATTTTACGCAGGTGACAGCGTCGAGTACAGTTACGCCTTCGTCTCCTCCTTAATCGCAAACGCGTTCTTTTCAACGTACCCGAAGAGAACCGCGAAGACTCATCCTACGTTGCGCGATTTCAACTTCACAAACTTCTTCAGACACCTCCACAAGTGAGTGACTCCCGAGCGGACCAAATCGTCGAAGAGAAATCTATCGACCGCTTTAAGTTTAAGAGAAGGGAAAAACAGCGATAAGTTTTCAAATGCTTTACCGTTTTCCAGAAACGCACAGAAAGCCAAACTCAGAAGTATCTTTCATTACTATAATTATCTCGAGACAGAGCATGCACTCGACGGCCGTCTAATAATTTCCAGACAGGTACGCGATGGACGATTGAAGAAACATTTTCTCAAATCCTTATTCTTAAATCCTCTCTTCTTTCGTTTCTAACAAAGTGCAAAACACGAAACGCTTTGATACAATTCGCAGGTGATGACGTCTAAGCAGTGGCTGACCATCGAAGACTGGCTGGAAAGTAACGTACCCCTATGTCCGCTGACGATACGTCACGAGGGACGATTGGAAAGAGTCGAGGCGGAATCAAAAGTACTGCAAGTTTGTTTCGCGAATGCTAAAATTGGCGGCGGCGTGCTCGATGGCGATGTCACGCAGGAGACTGTACATGTAACTAATTAGAAAAAATTACAACCCCTACGCATCAAGAAGATTCTTAATTATGTCAATACTTCAAATGGTGAATCTAGAGTTCAGAAGAAAAAATTTGAACGTAAAAATTACATTAAAAAATTACATGAACATTTAGGCTTTGTTTTACGACTTATAATAAATTAGGGAAAAATTCTCAAAGTTCTTTTCGTTTAGTCAATTCATAAAATAAAGCCTAAATTTATCCATCGTATCGTGTTATGATATCATAAAGATCGTAGAATTAATTTAAATAAATTACATAAATTATAGATTGCTTTCCGCTACCCGTCTTATTGTTAGAATTATTTTCTTTGAGTTCTAGATTCACTCTTTATATATTGACGTAATTAAAAATCAATCTGTGTATGAGTATCAAACCGGAATAGACAGTAAATTTTAATCTTTTTACAGGTGGCGACGCATCCGGAGATGCTCGCCGCGATACTATCCGTCGAGGCCTTAGAAGACAACGAAGTACTGATAGTCGAAGGTGTCAGGCACATGTCGAGGATAAACGATCCGCGGCACAAGGCGATATTCGAGGGTATCTCAAATCCGAACGTGGTGAGTGAAGTGCGGGATCTCGGATTCGCGCGGTTTTTTACGTTATTTGCAATGGGAAGGCAAACAATCGTACAGTTTTCCGAGCGCAGGTAACGGTCTGCTGCATAGATCCCGAGGACTACTCGCGATTGCCGTTGACGCAGTTCGAGGAGGACAATATTTTGAGGGAGATGAACAAGTCGCTGCTGGGATTTCGTCAGAGGCACGTGCCCAGCAGCCCCACGGATCCGATCAAGAATGAACTGGAGGTGGAAGTCGGCCTGGGCTCGCGCAGACTGTCGCCGATCGGCGAGAGCTTCAGCAGCACCCCGCCGGAAACGGAGGGCGAGGACAAAGTTTTCGCGACGAGCAATAATTCTAAGACAGGTGAGGAGACAGATATGAACCGCGGAAGATGGTCCATAATTCGTGTAATTTACTCAAGCCAATCCTTGGCTTCTACGATCTGCGTTTTCTTCTTCGGGCAGACAAGCAGCCTCCGCGCGACGAGCACCATAAATTGGAGAACGCGACGGAAGTGCGTAGCAGGCCTAACGGTAAATCGATAAGACCGCCGAGCCCTCATAAGGTGTGCAAGGATGCGAGTTACACGAACCGAAGGAACAGATTCATCGTGCTCGGATCTAGCGGGGAGGTACTGCCGGTGACGCGACAGCTCGGCCAGATGTCGGTCTACAGCAGTTGCAACAGTCAGAGTACGGACAGTTTTCACAGCGCTAAGGAGACCATCGACGAGGAACCTGGTATAAAATAACGTTAGGATGATATAGAAAGAGAAGAACTGCGTTTCTTTTAACTGAACGATTTTCAGAGGAAGAGGAGCAGAAAATGACCAAATGCTACAGCGCGCAATTAGATACGCCCGAAAGAAGAGGAACTTTCGCGCAGCGACTGAAAGACGCTCTTAAGCGAGAGAGTACGGCGACTGGAGTGACTTCCTCGAACACCTCCTCCGGCGAAAGCAGTTACGCCGTTGGTATAAGCGTTAGCGGTAGCCACGTCGACGATCAGGACATCAAGTGAGTTGAAATTCATACAGAGATATTGGCGCAACGTTATTAAATAAATAAAAAATTAACCCTTTGAAGCATACATTTTTCCTTTCGAACGATTTTTATGAAACTTGGTATTCAGGAGTTTTTTGGGACGCTGATACTAAATCTGAGGTAAAAAAGCGAATATAAAAAGGTGGCATTGTACAATGCCACCGTGCCGCAAAGGGTTAATATTAAAATATTGCGTGTAATGGATCGTTAATGCATTGTTACTGCATTTATCTATTATAAAATCTACATTATCTATTATATAATCTATCTATTATAACATACTATCATTTGGATTGACTGCAACATTGTAGGGTGAGGAGAGGAGGTTCGAGGGGTTTCGTTTTGCGGGACGAGACGGTGGATGAAGAGTTCCTGAAAGAATCTCTGGAAGCAGAGCAAAAGTGGTTGGGCCGATTCCGGCAGAGTCAAGGGCCTATGTTTCAGAGGAAGGACACGAGCGCAAGCAGCAAGTATAGTTTCAGCACCGAGTACAATTCTGGCGAGTATTCGAAAAAGATCGCTTATGCACGACGTTTGCTCTTGGAAAGGATAAACGAACTGAAAGCCTAAACTTTCGCGCGCGCAGATTTTTGTTCCGAGCTGGAGGAGGTCTACGAGCAATTGTCAAAGTGGCTGGAGGATCCGATAGTGGCGGACGAGAACCGGGAATTAGACGCGAGAGATCGGGCGGTCGTACGATTCGCCGGTTCGCTTCTGAAACGCGCTCTGAGCGAGTCGTTCGCCGGTGTGCCGGTCCAGGAGGGCGAGCCGCAGCCGTTCATCGACGCAAACGACGTAAATCAGCAGCACAAGCTGGCCTTAGCCGTGAGGAGCCTCAGCTTGGAACTCGCTCGGCAGAAAAATCGGAGACAACAATCAGTAAGGAACAAGTTGGGCTAAACGTGTTACGTCTCTGCAAAAGAGATAACTGAATTAGTAAAAAGGCTCGAGTTTTTTGTTTGATAAAATTCACTTTGTAGTAAATAATTATGAACGCGATCGGCTTTTTTGGTACCTGGAAGGAAGCACTTAAGACACAAAAACTTATTATTTCGTGGCTTTAATTTTCGTTATAATAAATCAAAACTTAAGTGCTTTCTTTTGGGAAGAATAAACTTTAATACGCTTTTAGCAGTCCCTTAATCCGGGTTACAGACACACTTGTAATATACATACAGATATACCCTCAAAACTTCGTTATAAGCAATAAGATGGAATGAGAGACAGTCCGAATTAATCAAGCGAAGCTAATCTAACGCAGAATAATCGGTAAATGAAAAGTTTCGAGTTTGGGCTACAGGCAGAATGCTATACAGGTGTCTGAGTCCGAAGACGTAGATCGCTACGAGGATGCCTCGTGCGAGATGGTAAGAGAGGCGAAGGACGTCCAACGTAGGAAACTTTGGGCTGTCACGTTCACGTCGGAAGTGTTCCAAACGTTGGTCGATGATCATACGACCGTACGCCTGTCTACACCGCCCATGTCCGAGTCGGGACAGACGGCAAACGAGCGTGAAACGCGCGAAGCGAGCACTCTCGGTGTCTCGGAGGTGATTCTGATGACTTGACCGCATCACGTGTATAATCGCAATGCATGAGACAGCAACCGTGTTCGATCACCCGTATTTAAAATCGCTTGGAGAAAGAGCACTTTCTGTGGCTTGGGACTCTTCGGCAAGAGTCGTAACTCGTCGAGATAAGATTGCCCGACATCTTTTCCTCCGTTTTTTCTGTTTTTCTCTCTCTTTGTCTCTCGACTTGATGCATGACGCGCGGACTGAGACCAGCATCTTCATCGTGTTCAAGATCCTTATAACTATTATAATATATTTATCCTTATAACTATTTATCCTTATAACTATTATAATATATTTATATAATAATATATTTATCTGTCTCTCAGTCTATCCGATTTACAGTTCTTCACTCACACATTTCTAGCTTCGTTCTATTCGTTATTAACCATTGGACGAAAGTATCGTCCATATACATTTTCTCTATTATTATAATGAAAGGCAGAATAATTCTCCATGTGAACTAAAACGATAACAACCGTTTAGCTTTGTATGTTACGTGTATCTCTAGAAACTTTAATGACGCCCGGCAATTACCCGTCCGTTCTCAACGGCAAGAACTTATAGTCTTTACTAATTATGTTTATTTCATCAGGAAAGACTGGTGCACGGTGACAAAACAATTCATAATAGATATCTTATCGTGTGTATAGTTGCCGCATGAAAGCAGTCCTCAAGGAGGAGGCTTATTGCCCGTGGCAACCGGCAACTGGGGTTGCGGGACTAGATTGAAAGGCGATGCGCAATTGAAACTCGTTATTCAATGGCTCGCCTCCTCCCTAGCAGGCACACCAAGATTAATCTATTACACTTGTGGCAATCCCAGTCTATCCAAGGTAAAAAGAAATGATACAAGTTCATTGCCTAACTTTTCACTGTTCTAACTGATTGTGAAATTTGCATTTCAGTTAGACACTGTGAGCAGAGTTCTGATAGACAGACGTTGGTCGGTGGGCGATTTGGCCGCCGCGACGCTGAGGTACGCCATGCAAACGATCGAGGAACGGGTGGAAGGAAAGAGCAGCCTCTTCGAGGAGATCATCGGCATGGATAAATCGGGTCCTTAGCCCGATTCGATGCTGTCCGTTCTGGTGGACGTGCTGGCTACCATGATCGAGGACAGCCTATCGAAAAACTAATATATCACTATATACTCTTCCGCGAGAAGGACATACAAAAAGAAAAGAAACGAACGGGTATTTAACTATAGTTAAACGCAAGATCGAGAATTAGCTCTAATTCGTATAAGTGTAGTCTTAGATGAAACATGTTATACGAGTTTTATTTTGGCGGAAGGGAGATCGATCTGGTTTTATCCTTTTCTTTTTTTTTTTGTTCGAACTACTATCGTCTAGCATATCAAAATGATATCAGGCAAACTCGCACAATTCGTTGTACAAGGCAATATATCAAATAGGAAAAGATAGGTAGTCGCTGCGATATTTTCTGTCTATGTATGTAGTGTATCGTGCTGTCGAATCAAGTTGTACTGTAAGGATTATCCGCGTCACATTTCCGACAAGCAATGGAGAAAAAAAATTAGCGTGATATACCGGACGTTCAGTTGTCATTAATGTCACGTCATCGTAAGAGAGCGTGGCAAACTCTCTGCAATCATACGTAATAACGGTCTAGTCATGTACGAGAGGTCAATTCTGGTTTTACTTCGTACAGAATGAGTAACTGAGATACACAGTTACATGCAATAACTAATGAGGCACAATATACTAAACTATATTTTGTACAATAATATTTTTAAGTCGTTCTATACTTTAAGTCGGAGTATATATATATATATATACGTAATATGCGAATAGATTTTTAGAGGGAAACTTTTAGTATTTTATAATAAAAGATTAATATAGGCAATTTTTTTATGAAGGTAAAACTTATGTGTATATACATAAGTCGCTGCTATCAAATCGTAAATTCGGGTATAAAGAGTGGGTTAATATGGCCTACAAAGGAAAACGTATGCTTGGTAGTATGTAAATCAATTAAAATGAGGTCTTCCATTATTAAAGCAAAAACGTGTGAAAGTATCCTATGATTTATATACTCTCGCTATACTTCTCATTCTAAGCAATGATAGGAGTATTTCAAAAGCATATATACATGAAGTATATATTAATAAATTTATATCACAAGATGAAATTTTGCATCTACTCGAGATTTATTATCTGATCATACTTCAATATATATATAATTTGCAATATAAATGTTATTTCTTTTTTTATATTATAATTTGACTAAATGCTAAATCGATATTAACGTAAAGCAAAAAATCTCTTGAAACACATCACAGTTTTTATTAATATCACACGTTATTGTTAATTGAAATGTGTTAAAACATACCATTTATACAAGACAGCATTTAATAAATATTACTTCTGAACGATATTAACGACATAATGTATGTTTCGGGTGGTTTCTTACTCTCTATCATTTGCTATTACATTTTACTTCAAAAAGACTGCTATGTAACTTCTTTACTTTATTTATATTCGATACAACGTACCTCTAGAAGTAGTATTCAAACTATCCCTCGAGTAAGTTGGCTGTTTAAACTTTAATCCTGAGTTCGATACTTAGTTATCTAAGAAGTAAAAAAAGACGTGTATAAAAACAATAGATTCTATTTACATATCAGAAGAAAAGACTTCGTAGACGTCGTCCCACGCCTTGTCTATCGTACAGAATATTAAATTTGTTTACAAATTGATTTATATTATTACAGCCTTTAGTTATGATACCGAGATACGTCATCAAGCCAAAATCATTACATTGCTGTAAACATAAAAACAGACAAGCAATTAATAGGACTATAATTTTATAGTATATTCTTTCTAATGCATATATTAATGTATAAAAATCTATACTAACATTATAAAAGTCAGCCTTAAATTTCGGATTGTTCAAAACAGGCAGTCGATGACTCAAGGAGCAAGCCGCTCGAAGAACTTCATGGTTTCCCTTTAATTCTCCATTTTGCACTGCTTGCACATATCTTAGAACAAGTTTTACCCTTGCGTGCAACATTTTAATAGCGCTGTGCTGCGCCGTTAAGTGTTCAGCCACTGAAATCAGTTATTTAGTTTATTTGTTGTTGATTCTGATAGTTCATCAGGTACAAAAACTGCATTGTTATTACCCACCTACTGAGCATTCGCCTTGATCGTTGTTACACATCCTTTGTACATGATCGACTCCAATTCTCTCGGCTTCCTCTGTAGCTAATGTGTAAGTTAATGGAACGAATAACATAGTAGCTTCACCGTTAACCAAGTCAATCACCGATTCATACATAGAGACAGATAAGTGCTGCAAAAACCATATTATTCTTGATTATACCTTTTGGTGCATTTAAAAAATAGAAAAAAAGAAGAAAAGAATACTTTCTCACGGAAACATTCCAATGAATTTACCTCTGTGTTTTTTGGTCTTGGATCTAGTTTCAGTAACACAGGACTTTCATTTATCTCGCAAAGCTGCTTGTGCACTCTAATGTCTTTCTCAGTAGGCATGTCACCGGTGGTATACCAACCCAAAAAGTCCATTTCACTGAAGACTTGCTTAAACTGCTCCTCCTTCGTAGTATAATAATCCCTATCAATTATGACGTCGTCGCCGATGCAAGTGAACAGCAATTCGAAGGAGTTCATAATCTCTATGTTGCGACCCTTCTGCTTACCGATCAGAGCACCGTACACTGAAAGTATTTTATCGTCAGAAACAACACAGTGCAGTTTGTAGGACATTATTAACAATATTTGTCAAGTCTCTGACTGAGAACTCTAATGATACATTCCGTTTGTTTTCTGTTCCTGAACTGGCTGCACTAGTTCAGAGTTTATCTTTCTCCTTTCAATGTGGAGTAAAAAAGATAAATTCTGAACTAGTGCAGCAGTTCAGGAACAGAAAACAAACCCTTTGATTACACATTAACGTGTGCCAAATTCATGTATATAGAGCTTTCAGCATGTAATTTAATTGACAAACGTGAGTGTTTGCACTTACTATTGCACTATATACTTATTAGACTTGCTGTTAATTATTAAAAAGAGAATCTTACCCAACTGATCGCTACCCTCCTGAGCCCTGAGTCTGGTCCAGTGCTCACTGACGTTCATGATCACCAGCGGATGCAGGCTGATGGACACGGAACCGATGGTGCCCGAGGAGGCCATGACTTTGACACTCCCGGACACCCTCGGGTTCCTCTCGGAGGTGTCCTCATCGATCTCCATCGCCGTTTGCTCGTTTGTATTTTCCTCAGGCACGTCGACCTCCATGTCGCTTCCCGGTCGCCGTTCTCGCTCGTTTATTCCTTACTGGCTTCGCCTAATCCAGCGTAGAGATCACGGACAAAGGAGAAAGAGAGAGAGAAAGAGGAGCGACAGTGTCGTAGGAACTAATCGACACGAATGACACGAATCTCCCTAAATCACTGAGCTGAGACGTCCTTCGTGCGATGATCAGCGCGACAGTGCACGGCCATCGCGTCGATCCTTTCTCGAGAAAGGTCGAGAAAGAGAGATCGATATCTCGAGATATCGTCGACAGTCTCGCTTGTGTCCACGCTTGGGCGGCTTGGGTCACTAAGGCCGGTATTCATATAGTCGGTTCTTATCACAGACTTCTATAGTTATATTGTTATATATAGAAGTCTGTGGTTCTTATATTTAAGATCGTCTTAAGTACAATCTTAAGATGTCAT
>NJRQ01000105.1:212319-231880 GCA_003063805.1 Aphaenogaster ashmeadi
AAGAAAGATAGAACGATGCTTGTGTCGATTTGTGTCGCTTGCTGGAAAATCCCCCTTATGTATAATAGGTCTGTTCTTTTTAGCTGAATTTCTTGCATAGGTTCATCTTTTCTCTTTTTCTCTCCAATGTAAAAAAAGAGAAAAGACGAATCGTGCAAGAAGTTCAGCTAAAAAGAACAGGCCTAATATAATCAGTTATGAAATTATCATTAATGCATATGTTGCTAAATAAAGTGATAATAGGCTTTTAACTGAACTTCTTGCACAGTTCATCGTTCCTCTGTCGGAGGCGCGCTCAACGCCGGAAGTTCGTACCTTCAAGGGCGTGCACAACGTGCAGCGACCCACGTTTTGCTGCGGAGTTACCCGGGGGTCGGCGTGTCGCGTTTAAAGGGCAAACGTGAACGATCCGCTTCGTCACGGGAGCATTCGAGTGCACGTATCTGTACGCATAATGGCGAGTTACACTTCTTTCCACCTGCGTTTGGCCAAGTGAGATTCGCGCCGTGTCTAATCGCGACGGGTAGTCGCGACACCTCATCGTCTCGAGTACGAGGGTAAAAGTCACGACAGTTTCGTAGCGTATACGTGAACGTGAACTGATATTCACGCCCGTGTATACACTCGTACGCTCCGAGATCGCGAAAATTCCGGTCGGACCGAGATCGGCTCGGGTTGATCCCCCGCTCGACGGGAACCGTCTCGGTTAGTCCCTTCCCGGATAAGGAACCGTCCCGCCCCTTCGCCGAGTAAGTAAACTCGAAAGCGAGCTATTTACGAGTTGCGTTTCTAGGTTAGACGGGCGATCGTGTTGGGAAAGCGCGCGGTTGACCGCGGGGATCGATTGGCGGTCTCTCAGGCACGTATCGTCGGCACCTAGGACGAGAGACGCACATGCGAGAGCTCGGAAATTCTCAGTCGCCCTCGACGTTCCTCCCTCGGACTCCGATGACCGCCACGGCGTGAAGCGTCGACCCTCATGGTGCGAAAACGTCGGCTGCGTTCTGATTGTAAAGCGTGTCTCCCTCAACGAGTTCTTCGTTAAAATTAGATCAGGCAATGTGAGTGACTGCGTGAAACTATAGGCCTTCTGAACGAATACCCTGGGAAGTATCTGTTGCATTAGAGCTTTGAATAATTCAGAACAATGGAGAAAATCGTCAGATTGCCGCAACTGAGGCATTTACTCGGAGAGTTTCCCCGCAATATGAAATTTTGTTTCGCTTACGGATCAGGTGCGTTCAAACAAATTAACAACGATGGCGATAACATGCTGGATCTTATATTCGTTGTACGCAATGCCAACAAATGGCATGCAGAAAACTTGACGAGAAATCCCAAGCATTACGCTCAACCGTTGAGATTTCTTGGCTCTAAAGCGATCACTAACGTCCAAGAGGGATCGGGCGCTAAGATATATTACAACACATTGGTGAGGACTAACCAAAATCAACTCGTCAAGTATGGAGTCATCTCCGAGGTTTCGTTGGTGGAAGATTTGTTAGATTGGAATAATCTGTATTTAGCAGGGAGATTGCATAAACCGGTTAAAGTATTGGTGGAACCGGACGAGAGTTCTCAACTGCGCACTGCTCTGGTACAGAATTTACATTCAGCTGTACACGCAGCTCTACTGTTGCTGCCTGAGCATTTTACAGAAGTTGACTTTTTCAAAAGGATCACTAGTCTGTCCTACCACGGCGATTTTCGAATGATCTTTGGCGAGAATAAAGATAAGATCAGCAACATTGTGTTGCCACAATTGCATCATTTCAAGCAGTTGTACGAACCGATCTTGAAACATTTCGAGAATTACGTAGATATCCCAAAGTCAGATCACATGGTCATCACGTGTCATCAGGATACCAGCCCGGCGACTAGAGTCCATCACTTGAATCATTTACCCAGAACACCCCAGGTTAAACTAGTCAGGGCGTGGTCTCACGGCCCAAGATCGAAAGACACGGAGGATTGCTTGCGCGCGATCGCACACGATCCGGAGTGCTGCGAGATATTGGAGCAGAGCTTGAAAGAGATCGTTTGGAGGTCTAGCGTGACGCAAAGCCTAAAGGGAATCGTAACCGCAGGGATCGTAAAGTCCGTTAAGTACAGCGGTGCCAAGATAATTAAGATGTTACAGTCCAATCCACTACCTAAGCCTGATCCGAATAAAATCAATAAAATTGTCGAGACCGTTGTAAAGAAGACAGAGCCTAAGAACGCCGAGAAGCGTGTTGAGTAGTTACCGTTGTTCTTTTAGAAAAAGTTAATTGAGTCCTGATATATATGTATATATACATACATTTGTAAATTCTTATACGAAGCCTGTATCACAAATAAAGTGGATAGTTGCAATCAACAATGTAATATTTTATTTGTAGGTATTATTTGATATCTTCAATTTGTGGTATACGCTCGTAAAACAGTAAAGCTATTTTTTTTGTTTCTTGAAAAGAGTCTTGTTCCATCGAGATAGATTGAAACGTTCTCTGCTAAAATATATTATCTAATATCGTATTACCTAGAATCCAGAGATTATTACGCGTAGTCATTTATACACACTTGTCACTAAAGACTCATAATGGTTTTGTCGTGCTTTCAGAATGTAACTAGACTATGACAGCGATGGATTCCGATTCCGAGAGTCAGGATAGCGACGACGGACGGCGGTTTCGTTTTGAAGCTACGCGCAAGGATTCGGTCGCGCCTGTGAATACCACGGACCGAACGAAAACACCTAAGAAGCATAAATCGTCTCATAGCGAGAGCTATCGCGACAGGAAGGAACGACCCAAACACGAGAGCGGTAGCAAGACGGATGACAAGGATCTCAGACACTCCGCAAAGCATTCAAAGCATGAGTCGAGAAATTCGAGGCAGGAGGATAGCAAAAATTCGCACAAAGATTACAGGGAAAGTAGGTCTGGATTCGCCACGAACGATAGAGGCTCCAGAAATTCCAACGGGGGTGACGCGAGGGAGAGACCGCGTGACTCGAAACGACAATTGGACAGAGATCGAAGTGTCCACCGGCCGCAACGCTCGCGAGAACATTCGTACGAGAGAAACTATCATGACGAGCGAGCGTCGAGCGACAAGCACAGAGGTCGATATCACGAAAGACACAAGCATCGTTCTCGCGACCGGAGTCGAGACAGATCTCATCAGTCGAGTAGAGTCAAGTCCTCGAACGACGATCATCGGTCTAGAGAGGATCACGGGAGATCACACGATTCCTCCCGGAAGATATCGGTAAAGGAGAACAGGTCGCAAAATTCAAGAGATTATTCCTCGCCTAAGAATACTGAGCGAGAGCGTAGTCACAGCGAGACTCGCTCGAGCGAGAATACTAAGAAGGATTCGTCGATAGAGGCTCAAGACTGCAAGGACTTGGATCTGTCGCAATTCGACGTCCTGTCGGAGACCGATGAGAATATGTCTGATGGTCAGGATGGCTCCGAGAGCCAAACGTCGTCTCCGCACTCGCGTAAAATCAAGCTGAAAGGGCACGATTCCGCAATCCGGTCGGAAAGTCGTGCGACAAAGCGAGAGAACGACGACGGAGCCAGCGAGAGTAAACGGCGGGAAGAATTAAAGGTAAAAAGAAGGAGCTGCGATCCGGCATCTAGTTCCAGTAATAATAATCCTAGTGCCGTTTCAGATTCCTTACTCGGCTCTGCATCGCACGCGACACTCTTGGTAACAAGAGAAACTCGTATGGACTCTGAGAGAGAAAAGTCTGAATACCGTGAAGAGGAGAGAATGCTTATTTGTGATAGCGTCGAACCTTCAAGCTCGAGGGAGATATATTCGCGTTCTAATGCTTCTTCGGGCGAAACACAATTATTGGAGAGAAGTATGGATCAAACCGGATCTACGTACGGTCCGCTTTTACCACCAAGATTTGCGTCCGACGGTGATAAACTTGAATCTGAGACGTCGAATATTTTTGACGAAAATAAAATTAACGACGAGATCGATGGAAAGAGTATGAATTTTATTGGACCTCATTTGCCACCTCGGTTAAACGATCGTCCAAGCATAGAGCGAGAAGACGCAGCGGATGCTATTACTTCTACGGCGGAAGCAGACGCTATTTTCGGGCCAGCACTGCCACCACATTTGTTACAACGACAACGAAAGAACGATTCGCAGGATAAAATTATCGGTCCTGTGCTACCTGGCATTCTGGAATCGTGTGAAGAAGGTTTGACTGCGTCTCCTGAATCTGACGACGATTCTGCGATAGGTCCTCTACCCGTGGATCATCCAGCTTTGAGAACTAGCCGCGTTCACGAGCAATTAGATTTGAGAGCACAGAGAATTAGGGACGAAAAATATTTAGTAGAAGAGGTAAAGAAAATAATTTTTTTTCTTACTTTTTTGGATTTCCACCCGCAATACCACGCTTTGTTGTCTAGTTATTCTGGGATTTAAATTTTTATTCTTACTCTTGTTATTTATAGTGGAATAATAATTTATTTACAGTGGAATAACATTTTCTGTTTAAAATTTTTTATATATAAAGTAGTAAGAAAGTCGCACAAACCTAAGTATTTAGTGTAAGACAATTGTCCTATCCAGCGCCCAAATAAATTGCTTGTATCATGGATTATTAGTTTCGTCAATGAGAAAGAAAAGTATTCGTATTTCAGAATGATGTCGGAAATAAACGTGAGGAATGGATGACCGAGTTACCGTCTGCTCAAGCTGCTAATCTTGGATTAGGCCCGCGCAAATTCAGGCTTCGAGATGGCCCAGATATGTCAGATAGATCATGTTGGACTGACACGCCAGCACAAAAAGCTCAAAAACAAATGGACTTGGTAAATATAAAAAAATATGCTTTTATATATATATATGCATCTCTATTTAAACTGCAAATGCGAGGCATTCCACTTGTGTTACTATTAGGGCTTTAGAATTTTATATATGTGCTAATGTTATGCTCATCGCGTTCTTTTTAGGAAGCTAAAAAACTCAGGGAATCAGAAAAGAAACATGTAAATGAATTTCACAAAAAGGAAACAGACAAAAGCGAAAAACGCGAGAAATCGCTATTAGAAGTGCACCAAAGCAAGATCGCCAAGAAAAAGAAGGTAACTTGATTGCAATTTGCAAGTTTTAAGTCACGATCTATAAAATTATCAAATTTATTATTTTCATGTATTCATTTTGAACAGAAAATATTTGTATACTTGCCTTGCCGCACACCAGGGATTATACACATCTTATTTTTCAGAAAGAGGAAAAAGAAGCAAGACGGACTGGAATATCAACGAGAAGGCCATTTGATAGAGACATTGATTTGCAAGTTAATCGATTTGATAATGCACAAAAGAAGACTATTCTGATGAAAGCGCAATTGCTCGACGATAGATTCTCGCGTGGACAAATTTAACGGGTTCGGATTTTCACAGGGATAAAATTATGGTAATTGTAAATAATGGCAAATTGTAAAGGGAATTATATTATGTGTTAAATACATTGATTTGCAAGTTAATCGATTTGATCAGACACAACAAAAGACTATTGATGAAAGTGCAGTTGCTCGACGCGGTAGGTTCTCGCGTAGACAAATTTAACGAGTTCGAATTGTCACGGAGATAAAATTATGGTAATTGTAAATAACTGTTAATTGTAATGGAACTTAGACTCTATATTAAGTACATTCAGAAATTGGCAGATATTGAATGTTGTTTAACGGTGCCTTGAATTAACAGATTTCTTGACTGACAATTTTACATAAATGTTTTAGCAGAATATGCACTTTAGCTTCGTTATATTCGTGTCTTTCTAATCGTGATTTTTTTATAACGCAACAACCGACATTTTTGCCGTCGGAGTCAACTAACTTTCGTCAAATTTTATTTCAATTTAAATTGCAATTCCCCGGCTTTTTCCGAAACAATGTGTTGTAAATTGTCTCACAAATATTGCAAATTTCATTTTGCATTATGACTACGAATCGAACGTATTGTTTTAGATGAAGCTTTTTCAGTCGTATTTCTGACACATCATATTTCGTAATTGTGCAATGCAACGATGCATAAATTACAATCGAACGAAGATTTTATAAATACTATGATTCGTAATGTATATAGCATTGTTCTGTACGTGACGCATAAAAAATGACAGTGATGTATGTAATGATAATAACGGTTATACGATACATTTCTGCTCATGTATGAAAATAGATATGCCATTCGTTGTTTGTTCGTCGTATTTTATATAAGTGAGACAGTACAAAATAGTGCGATACTTGGCACTGTTGATACGTATCTTGAAAGATATATATCAGCATGACTACAGTAAGTACAAGTAAAACTATATTGTCACACTTGTACTTTCGAGAACGACAGTAGAAAACGCATCACACTGATTTCACATACACGTTGGCGGTTCTATATTTTCGGTGGGCCTGAAGCTAATATATATTCCAAGTTATCTTATTTTAATTGACATTGTTTGAGAGACGCATATGTCTTATACATATTAAGAAGACAATTGAAACTTGGCATCTTAAGGATCTGAAGGATCTCAAACTTCATTAGCTTACTGATTTGTGGACCTGCCATCGCACTTTCTCTGTCATAGCAAGAGATACGAATCGTACGATTATCAGATTTATACCAGTGATTGTTTATTATTTCTCGCTGAGAAATTTATGTACATCTCTGGATTTCTACACACAAAAATAAAATATGTTTTGATTAAAGTCGTGTTCCTGTCTTCTTTTTCCCTCACATTTTATTTGTCGACGTTCGTCAATCTATTATATATATAATTTTTATTTGATTGAATAATGCGGTATCGATTAATGTTTTAATGAAATATAAGATAAAATAAACAAAGAAACAAATTAAATATTCAGTTTACTGTTTCGATACTTTAAGAATAGAGATATCTTTCTTCCATAATTTCCAAATTGTAGTCACAGGAATTTCTTGAATAAGCTTGAGCAAGCTAATTTAGACCAATTAATTTAATTGTTAACTTACAATCGCCGATTAGCTTGCCAAGCAACACCTGCTTCGTTAACACAGATATAGAGTGCTTTCCATTTAGTGACACAAGTCGACACAAACATCGTTTTATCTTTCTTCTTTCTTCAATGAGTAATAAAGACAGAACGACACTTGTGTCGACTTGTGTCACTAAATGGAAAGCACCCATAAGAATTAAGAATTATATCAGAGACATTAATCATCGCTGATTAAATTGATCGGAATTTAATCCAAATCTGCGTTTAAAATGAAATAATTATTAATTAGATATAACTATTTTTCTCACAGATATATCTACGGTGTGTGCACAAACAAATGTAAGTCAAAATTCAGTATTCCCAAGTAGAACACGAAAGTCATCATGACGTCAAAATAATGCTAAAATGACGTCTCTGACATTATTTTGAGGTCATTTAGACGTCATCATGACTTTAGCATTTTAGCATAATTTTGACGTTATCATGACTTTCTGTTCTACTTGGGTTTCGTGAATAGGTCAAATTATACTAATGTGCCTACCAAAAACATAGTCTTTTCATAATTATGCTGCATAGGATAATTTTAATATAATAGTAATTTAACAGAAATGAGTTATTATTTAGAAACTATTAAAGTTCATAAAAATATTTGTAGTTGACATAAAAATATCTGACTTTGAGCGGTATTCATGGTCCGTTCTTATTTTAAGACCATCTTAATTAAGTAATGTCTTAAGGCTTAAAATTGTATCTTAAGACGATCTTAAATATATATAAGTACCGATTATGAATACCGGCCTTTGAGATTCATTCTCGCAAAATTCTGACCTCGTTTGCTCACACACTATAGATATAAGACATAATACGATTAGATAATAAGATAGATAAGATAATACAATATTAGATAATTGGATAACTAGATATTATATAATAAAATATAACAAAGACAATATTTATTTCTCTTTCTCAAGAAAAGAAGAAGAGACGGTCCAGAAGAGAGAAAATCCAGGAGATTCAGCTGTAAAGAGCAAACTTGAAGAGTCGCGTGCCGAGCCGAGGCCGCCTCTCGCCCACGCACGCTCGCGATTGGTCGCGGGCCCTACGCACTTCTCGTGCGAATCCGACCGACTGACAGCTCGTTTCATCAGTTTAATCGGTTAGTGATTCTCCAGCCGATTTCTCCGCTCGGCGAGCGACATCAATCCGATCGGTCGACGCCGCGTCGATCGTCCGCCCCGCGGCCCGCCGTCGCCGTCCCACCCGTTCGTCCCGACGTTCATGAAGAGACTGATCGAAGTGAGACGCAGCTAACCTCGAAAGTGACGTTCGTGCCCGTCCCTACCGTCGTCCCCGGTCACACGAGCGATCGTGTGCGTGCGGGAAGAATCCCCCGAGGAAATCGTTTCCCGAGCGGAGAGAGGAAGATATTCGAGAGAGGAAGAAAAGGAAGAGACAGGAAAAGAGAAGAGGAACCCGGAACGGGGAACCCCCCCGAGGGACCGTCCTCGTCGATGGCCGGTCGAGGAGCGTTCGCGACGCAGAGTGACTAATGGTCGCGTACGAATGAGAGACTCGCGATCGACCTCGGAGTACGTATCGTCCACGTCCTCGACGTACCTCCCGCGGGTCCCTTCTGCGCCGAAATCACGTCGCTCCCCCCCCCCCCACCCCGCGTTGTCATCGTCGTCGGTTATCTCCGCGATGTAACGCGCTTGATTAGCTACAAAAGCGAGCGAGCCCGTTGACCCGCCTCTGCACGCGCGACGCATGCACGAATACATGCTCGCGTGCGATTCGTACGTATCAGTTTCCGTGTTATCAGCTCCCCTTGTCCGAGCAGGTCGTCAACCGAGACCCCGCGGAAGGAAACCACCGTTCCCGTCGACGACAGGTGTTTCCTCCGCGTCCCTCGTCACCTCGACGTCAGTCGCGACGAGGTCGGAGGTTCCTCTTCTCCCCCTCCTTGCTCCGCTGATGCTGACGATGGACCGCGGAGGCAGCTGCGCGGGGGATCCATTTACAAGTCGCGGATAACGTTGGCTTTGTCTCGGGAATCTTGGGGCGAGCGATCCCACGCGAGATTGTTATGCGCCTGGCCCCTGGCCTGATCACAACGAGAACCTGTCAGGCCGTGCACGTGTTTGTTTACTTTGATTAGATTGGACGTGTGTTGTGAATCATTGCGTTTAGAGTGTGGATATCGCGTGTGTCTGTTGTAAGATTAACATCCGTAAGAGCTAGAGATCTATGACGAATTTGGGCGACAGAATGTAGTCTTGGAACTAAAGCGGAACGTATTTGTCCTTTTCCAGAGCGGTCCAGCTACGCTTTTTACAATGTACTTTCTGCGTTGGATATCACTCTTCACGATATCAGCACAGTAAACCTGGCAACCGTATAATGAACCACTCGAGCGAGATCTTGAGGAGATATTAAACTTGATGCAAAGGTGGATGTTTAGACCGATTTCAAAATGCGCCAGTGTTGTTTGAACCACCAAGTCCTGCTGTGGCTCATCTTTCTGATTTTCTACGCTGCGTACAGCAGCGCGGATATTCTAGTGTTTTCCGCAGTGGCAAGACACCAAATTGAAGAGGAGTTTCGTGATATGCCTGCCAAGTTTGGGGGCATAATACCACCGGAAGGCATTAAGGTATATATATCGTTTAACTTTATTTTATAATAAGTTATATATGCCTTATGTCTATAATTTTATGTTACATAATGTTATTAGGGTATGGTCGTTTATGCCGATCCTCCCACTGCGTGCCACAAGATACAGCCTCCGCCAAACAATACAGATTACAATGGTAATTGGATAGTGTTAATACGACGTTATAACTGTAGCTTTGAAATAAAAGTTCGAATGGCACAGGAAGCTGGATACGATGCCGCTATTATACACAATGTAAACAGCAATGAATTAGGTAAACTAGCCGAGGATTAATAATTGTAACAGTAAAACGCTATCTACTTCAATGAAGACATGGCAAAGAGATGGTTATTTTATTCCAGAACCGATGTCAGCAAAGGATCCTGTAGGAATTTTGATACCGTCTGTGTTTGTTAGCGAAATTACAGGAGTTGTTATCAAAGAAAATTATTTATACGACCAACTATATTTTGTACTGATTAATGATGATCTGCCGTTCAATATCAACACCCATTTGCTCTTACCTTTCGCTATTGTTGTTGGGATATGTTTTCTAATTATAGTTATTTTTATGGTAAGTCGCAGACGGCAAAATACCGCGCGCATAATATTTTACCGACTAGTACCAATTATTTATATACTGCACACAGATTGTCAGATGTATAAAAGACAGAAGGCGACAGCGGAGGCACAGGCTGCCTAATTCTAGTTTAAAAAAGATTCCTACACACAAGTATACAAAAGGTGATCCGTACGAGACATGTGCCATTTGTTTGGACGATTACGTAGAAGGAGAGAAATTACGAGTTTTACCGTGTGCACACGGTACGTTCTTTTAACGAACTACTTGATATCTCGATTACAACGAACGATATCTTGTTCTTTCAACTAGAATTTTCTTCAGCTATCTTAAATACATAAAATTATTAAACTACTATTATTCGTTTATAATTTCAGCTTATCATTCAAAATGTATTGACCCATGGTTGACAAAAAATCGTAGAGTTTGTCCTGTCTGTAAAAGGAAGGTTTTTGCAGCTGACGAGCAAGTCGTGACAGATGAGAGCGACTCGGATGATGATACAGCACCTCTTATTCGCGACGGTCACCAAGGTACGGAAATATTTTCTTTTGCGATTAATAAACAATATGCATTTGCTGCAAACTCAAAGAGAAATGTTCTTCTAGGTACGCAAGGAGGAACGTTTACGCGACAGAGGGAGAATCCTTTTAACAGAGCTAGGAGATCACAGGCTAGACAGGATAGTAGTAATTCTAGCGATAATAGCTCCGATTCTGAGCAGTCCTACGTTACTACCGAGGACGGCGTTAGTACTAGTGCTGGTGAACCATCCAACGTCACCGTTTTTATGGTATCTGATACTCACAGTATAAACGGTAAGACTAATCACCGACTGTCCTGCATATATATATATATATATATATATATATATATATATATATATATATATAACTACGAGAAATGCTTAAAACGTGTTCGTTTGGTTCGATCTACAGGTGAATCACAGGAGTTGGAACATTCGACCAGTAGTACTAACCCGCATACGGTGAGTTTATACGCAGATGCTCAGGAATTTCCAGCACCTGTTGTTCAAATTGCACCGACACGACACGGGATCATGGGAAATTCCGTGATATCGAATTCTGATTATTACGTCGAGACTTCGGATAATACGTCGGTGACTGCGAGTAATTCCAACAGAAACGATATTATTACGTAATGGCCTGACATAGCTGTGACTATCATTATACGTTATGAGTTGTTCGTGTCTCGCGGAAAAATTTTTTTCTTTTCTTTCGCGAAAGATACATTAATATGGTGCACACGACAGAAGCGACATAGGATAATGAGGCTGAATATATATATATATATAATCCGAAAGTAGGTAGTGTTTTTAATACATATAAAAACTAGTACGTTTCTCTTTTCAAATAATGATATTGCGACTTTGCTTTGTGACAAATATTCTTTTGCACTAATCTGTCAAGTATGTATTTGGTGAATTATGTAATAATTTTCGTTTCCTTTCTTTCGCGATGAGTATCACGTGCAGTGACGTAGTATGGAGAGAGATTAATAACTATATGTTTTATATGTGATTGCGAACATTCTTTGAGAGATATTTTTAATTTGATTCCCGTACGAAACAAAAATCATGTATAATGAAATGTATATACTAATGTATAATTATTCGATCTGTTCTTTTTTATTTTAAAAAGCTATGCATTGCATTATTGCTTAATTCCTTGACTTTTAATCCTTAGTCGAAATAGTTTTTAGGAAATATATATATATATATATATTTAGGTAAGACTGCAAAGTTCTAGTTCATCATTTAATTTGTATATTAGTTCAGAAACTTGATGTGGCCTACATTGATTTACACTTTATTTGATTGAGTTCATTCGAAATTGCACACTATTGGCATTTGATTACCAAAACTTAAGTATGATGTAATATATACGCTTAGATTAGTTTACCGCGATTACGTTAATAGTAAGTGACGAGTGCTGGTAATACTGTAAAATGACGAACATAGCTTTGTTGCCGACATCGTCTGTACATATAAATATTATCTACTAATACATATAACTATCAAGAGACCAAAAATGCGCAGATTCCTTTCAATGCAGGACATAGGATACTGTGAACTTTCAAGTTTAGATACTAAGTTGATGAAATTGAATCTTTAACCGCGTTAAGTTTTACGGAAAATTTATTGTTATTCAAAGTATACTATGTACTAACTGTACTGTTTTATATAAAAGGTAGACTAGTACTTATATATGAAGTGGGGTGTATATAATATGACATGTCGATAATTACATGTAAATTTCGCTACTGTCAAATAATGTATTTACTCGATTTCTCATCGACACTAACAATAGAAACTGAAATTGTGCGATCCTATAACAAGGAACAGTCGTATCTAATTGAAATCAAATGCATCAGCATAACGCTAACACACATTAGTGGCTCTATTATTTTATTGTAAGTTTGTGATTGATAGATCTGCTCGAACGGAACATTGATGAAAATCGCGAGGGCTTATCGAATCATGAACAATATTCTGTTGCTTATTCGTATATATATGCGTATGATTCAATTTTGGGATAAATAGAAATAATGTTTAAATATATAAATATCGATTGTGAATAAAGCGAAACGTGGTAAAATTATAAAAAGATTTGTAAATAGCAACAGGAGATTTTATTATGTATAAGCAGCACGCGAAAGATGTTCTTATTTTTTTTATAACTGCCAAATCGGGACAAAAATATTTAATATTATCATTTAACAATATATACATAAATGTGTAATATACTAATAAAAATGTATATTTATATTTTTTTATTGTACTATGTAACTTGCCTCAGTTTTGGAAGATATAAAGGCATATTTTTTTTTTGCAACTAGCTAATAATCGATCTGAAGCGGCATATTTAATGATACAGTGGCAGAATATACGAAGCTAAAGTTCAAGAAATTAACAAATCAAAAACTAAATTAAAAAATAAATGAGGCGTCGATGTATTACAGTATTAGTATACAAAAAAACATTTCTCAAATTAGAAAAAATTTATCAAGCCAGTCTTTGAAATCGAAATTGTCTAAGTAAAGCGCCAAGAAACTACGGATAAATGTGAGAATCTAACACCACCTGTAAACCGAATGCTCTATGAAATAGAGACAATCGGTCTCTAAAAATCAAAGGACGCGGATTGGAAGCGAGGATTTCCAAAAATAAAGTCCAGAGACTCTCGAAACGAAGAAACCACCGAGGAAGAAGCAGTTGATCGAATTCCAAGATTACTTCTTATCGAAAATCGAACCTATCGTCGCGAATATCATAGGATCTTCGCAAGTGGCAAGTCAGTCGGGCTTTTAAGACGAGGCATCGACTCGGAGGAGGAACGGAGGGTGACGATACCGCCGGCTGTATGTCAAGTAAGGCGGACTAATAGTGAGCTAACACTCTTTCAACCGCGGGGATGACGAGTGGTCGCACGTGACGGCACAATGCCGCTCGTAGTTCGCGTCTTCGCCTTGTACCTTGCCTCAAGACGTATACACATTACGACGGCAAGAGACGACCGTGCTGTTTTATCAATTCTGTCGTCCTCGGCCACTCTACTCGTCGTCTCCGACTGGTGGAGAGAGATACCCGTCCTCTCTATGTTCGCTATCGCAGCAATCCCGATGCCGACCCTCCAACGACTCTATCTATATCATCCCTAAGACACGTTGTCCTTTCTTTTTCCTCTTTTTTTTTCCCCTGTAATCTCCGTAGCTCCTATAACCGCGAAAGCACGACAAACGTGTGCGATCGAAATCTTGATTTATTGATCTATCGAAACGTGAGCTAGATCCCCAATTCATAGACTCAACAAAATTATGAGCGATTTGTCGAAAGAAATAATATTTCTCGAGAGTCTAGCTAGAACACTACAGGTTCTCCAGGATAACACATATGAATTATATAAATTATGTAGCGAATTCCACGAGAGCGGCCAGCGACGTGCCGAAAAGAGTTACGAGGAAGAACGGCGCAAGGGGGTGGCTTCGGGGGTTGCTCGCGGATGGACCAAGCAACGACGTGACGGGCAAGCTGTCCGCGTGACTAACCCGTTGCTACAGCTGGTCGCGTATTATCGATTCGCGAAAATTTCTCTTCACTCACGGCCATGCGCAACCCCCGTTTCCACCTTGAGACTAAGGGAGAGTACAGATCGCGCACGCAACGTGGACATCGATGGGGTGCGCCGCGTGTACGTATAGGTATTACATGTGCGTATGCACGCGTGCATGGGAAAATAAGCGACCGACAGCGCAGGCTTTTTTTTACATATCCTTATTGTAACACATTGCTTTAGATTCGAATCGTCTACTTCTTACTTCACCTAAATTTCTTAAACTTCTGTCCCAGGATGGAAAACGCGTTAATTTTGTCAGGGGTATAGAGTCCCCGGGGATGGCAACACCTTCCGCCAAATGGTTCAAGTCAAAGTTTTAAGCGTGTTAACGCCAGAACACACTCGGAAGCGAACAACTTGTTCACCAATACCAACTGGGATTTAAGGGTTTCTTCACGATCTAGTTGTGAATAATTTATGATTTAGTTTAGTTATCGTAAACGTGTTTTGTACTTCTCGAGGGAAAACTTGTAATAAATAATAAATATGATAATGATGATACGATTTTTAAAGACGCGGTATTAGAGAAAATATTCAATTGCAATGGTTATTTAAAATTTAAATTCATGATCATATTGTCTGTCAGTAAATACAATTCGGAGCATTTGATGCTGGTTTTGAAATTTACGGACGGTTTAGTGTTTAGTGCAGAAAAGATTTTCTTCGATGCATGTTTGCTATCGATTTAGCATTTATTTTTATCCAGCAAAGCCGCTCTCTGCGGAGGATTCTAAGAATGAAAAAGTTGCCGTAAAGCCTTTAGTTCATTTACCGTTTAATGGCGTTTTTATAATACGTTTTTGTGCTACCGTAATTAAAACTTTAATCTAATAGTTAACAGAGCAGTTAACACTCTTTGAGATTACTCTGGCTTGATCATAAAACGTGTTGCATGATTTCATTAAAATTACATTTATTAATTATATTAGAGATTCAGCGAAAACCGAATATTGCAACAGCTTGTCATAAATTTAAATAGAATAATTTCTCTAGTATCTGAATACTTTTTTATCTTTATCTTTAAAAATTGTATAAATTCTTTAATCTTTTACATTTAATATTAATATGATTGATATAGTTAATTTAGAAGCCTATATGGACAAGTAGAATACTGAATATTTTTAAATTTTAAATTAAAGATTTATGCGAAAAAGTTTTTCCACTGAATCAATCAATAAATTTAATTTAATTGATTCAACATCGTATATATCAGAAATACGATACATTGCTATTAACCCTTTCGCGCCTAACGGGACATATGTGTCCATCGAAGATGGGAAAATTACAAGGCGACGAATAAACTTTCTAAAACACAAAAACTCGATTTATGTCGTGAAACATAAAGAAATCCAAAGAAAAAAAAGTCGGCGCGAAAGGGTTAAGGAATGAATAAAGATTAAAGAAAATAAAATACGATACTACAAACACTCTCGGAGTTTCGTTTGAATATTATCACCTGCTGCATCTCATCCCTTTTTCTTTTTTTTTCTTCCTCTCAGCTGGTCTGTGGAATTTAAATAGCTGGGCGAAAAACAGCTGTTCTTGCAGAATTTTTTACCTTTTTACATAGGCTGCCCCGCTTTTACCGGATATCGTTGCAATTAAATGTACTTTAGCTAAACTCGGTCTAGATTTTTCTAATTAAATTGAATTACACTTTCAATTTTAGCTAAAATTATAGTCCGGTAAAAATGAGCCAACCTGTAGAGGCCCTCCACCACCCCGCCGACTCCAAATACTCCAATCGGCGCGCGACGTCGCGCGGAGTACAACGCGAGTCGATTCAGTAGCCGAATTGAACCGAGCGAACCGCCCGAAAATATACACTTGAGACACGCCCGTGATATAATTCGAGCGCGTAAATTCCGCGAGATACAAGTACAATTAAACGGTCGACGCATCATTGCGTTCCGTTACTTAAATCACACGCGCGTACTCCGTTTAACCCTCGGAGTGCGGACGGCGTGATAATCGCGCGCACGACGGATACCGGGTCAAATATGACCCAATAGTAAAATCGTTTTAGTACGTAAATGAAACCGCACTTTTTATCATACTAGGTATTATATTGTTTGAAATACATTATAATTAAAATAAAAACACATTTATAATAAAAATAAACAATTTTTATTCAATATCTGTACAATTAATACATAACCCAGTGAGAAATGACTCATCGAATCGACGTCGAAATCATCGAAATAACATAAAATTCGATGTAATTTCGATGATTTCGACGTCGATTCGATGAGTTCAATTTGTCATTTCTCACTGGGAATAATTCTTTTTGAATTATTACATGTGATCCTTAAATACAGGGTATTCGAAAAGTGTGGGACCCCTCTATTATTTCAAAAAGAACGCATTTTCACGGAAAATGACTCGAACAAAACCTTGAACTTGACCTTGAGGGTTATTTGTAGGTCATCTCCAATTTTTTTAATGGAACCCCCTATTTTTCATTGCATATTTTTGTGGCTTACCTTGAAAGCTTTCCAAAACACTATAATTAAGTATTTTTTTATTAAGAACTTTTGGAATTATAAGGCTTGAAAGTTCTATTTTGACATAAAATATAAAATAACTTGTAAAACATTAAGTTTTCGATAATGTTACCTTAATACTTTTATGCACAGAATAATGAGACGAATCAATTGGTATGAAAAAAAGACAGTTACTTTTTCTTAAAAGTATGCAGATGCATATTGCAAATTACATATTTTTTCTTAAAGGAACTATGTCTTTCTTTCATATCAATTGATTCGTCTCATTATTCTGTGCATAAAAGTATTAATGGTAACATTATCTAAAACTTAATGTTTTACAAGATATTTTGTATTTTATGTCAAAATACTAAAACTTTCAAGCCTTATAATTCAAAAAGTTCCTAATGAAAAAATACTTAATTATAGTGTTTTCGAAAGCTCTCGAGGTAAGCTACAAGAATATGCAATAAAAAATAGGAGGTTCTATTTAAAAAATTCGTTTTGACCTACAAATAACCCCCAAAGTCAAGTTCAAGATCAAGTTCAAGGTCACCACAAGATAGTACTTTACGACCCCTACAACTTTTGTTCGAGTCATTTTCCGTGAAAGTGCGTTCTTTTTGAGATAATAGGGGGGTCCCACACTTTTCGAATACCCTGTATATAATTTAAACAATTGTTCAATTTATGGTAACGACGGACAATTATGGTAAATCCGGTAACATTAAGGTAAACATTAAGAGGAGGGGAGGCGTTATCTCGAGTCTCGCTTCTCGATACAAACAAATCTAAAGGCCGGGTCAGCGGTGACCCGGCCTTTAGATTTGTTTGTATCGAGAAGCGCAGATAGCACAGGATATCCTATGGACATCCGTTTTGTGTCCATTTCTTGTCGGGATGTCCATGGACCTTATATAAAGATATCCATATAGGATATACATTTGTGGACACTATAGGAATATCCCAAAATGGGCAAATTTGTATGTCCATATAATATCCACTACATCCGCGAGCAGTACGCGACATCACCACCAGATGGACGCAGAGTTCTCGTATCTCTCGTAAGTAAAATACCATACAAGATGGAATAAAAGACGCAGCGTTATAAAATTCTTCACCCATGTTTTAACGAAATGATTTTTCGAAGACGAGTCCCTAAAATTGGGCTCCAAGGTATGAAAGTAAGTAAATGAGATCCCAGTGAGAAATGACACCTCAATTGACGTCTAATCGACGTCGATTCTATGTCGATCGAGGTGTCATTTCCCAACTGGGATGTATTTTGACAATACAATTTCGTTCCGTTCTAAAGTTAATGCAAATACTTGATATTCTTGGTGGTTATATGTATAAGAAAATGTATTGATATAGCTTTTATCACGTCCACCAATTTCATAAACGGATATACCATGGATTCCATAGAATGTCCGAAGGACGTAAAACGGATGGCCTACGGATATCCTCAATATCCTTAAAGGACATCGGTAGATGTCCTTCGAATATCAGTGTGCTGTCTGGGATCGCGCGATCCGACGCTCGCGTATTACTCCGCTCTCGAGACCGTCGTTTACGCGAATTGTGTGTGACGAGCTTTATGTTTTACGTCTTAGGTTTACGTCTTACGTCCTTGCAGAATTTTATATGTGATGGTCTTTACCGCGCACTCGATGCCGCAAGCAATGGCCAAATTATTCCCGAATTTACGAATAATCAGAAGTGCGATGCGAAACGCGCTCGGTTTAATTATTCTTCGAGAAACAATCATCGTCCGTTAAATAAATCGCGACAAAACGTTAATGTAGCGTCTCGATGTAGCGTCCTCCTCTCGCTCCAATTCTTGCGGATAAACTGCGCGGAACACCCGCTTCGCGACGAACGACCGGCGTCTCGGCGCGTTCGCGCGTCGCGCGAATGGCGAGAGTCAATCAGTCGCGTAGATGAATAATCTGATAGTTAATAGAAAATATGTCTCTCTGATATCTGTGACACAGCTGTAATGCTTATCGCGACGCATTTTGCGACATAATAATGCTGCGCACGGATAGGTCTATCCAACACTGGCAATAACATATGGACCAGTACTGGCTATGATACTGGATCAGTATTGGTACACAAGTGGACCAGTATTGCTTATACAATTGGACCAGTATTGGGTATACAACTGGCTCAATATTTGCAAACCGATTTTACTAATGCTGTTCGGATTGGTTTTTATTTATAATATTTAAATGACTTAAAGTAATAATACAATACTAAATATACATATACATAATATTAAATACTCTGAATACTTGTTATTAAAATTATAGAAAACTATGTCACACACATATAAAATTATAATATACATATATTTATAAATGAGAATTTATATATACTACTATGTACTATATACATATACAGTATACATACATTTTTGTTTATAAATATATATTATTATCTATTATTATCTTCTTTTTCCCGGACACCGTCCTCTTTTTAAGGGCGTCCGGGGGGATTTTTCGAATGTGTCCGGGGTAATTAATTATGAATGTCCAATGGTTTAAGGTTTAAGAAAATTTCTAAATATTTTGCATTTTAGATCTAATTAACCACATCATATTCAATCACTTCAATTTACTGATAAAAACCAATAGTTTTGTGTGCCGATTTGGTTCTTTAATATATTTCATAATTATTTGTTATTTTATTAATATTTTAAAAATATCAATGACAATATAGCAC
>NJRQ01000105.1:241214-252491 GCA_003063805.1 Aphaenogaster ashmeadi
CCCGCCCGCGATCGACATACTCGATATCCGCGATCGTGGATGACGATCGTCGAAGCGCATCTCGCGTCTACCGATAGGCAGGATAATAAATACTTAGCTGGCGGAGAACTGGGGGCCGCGCGCGAGGTACTAGTATTGCAATCCAGAGAAAGAGAGAGAGAGAGAGAGAGAGAGAGAGAGAGAAAGGCAAATGATAGATAACGAATATATCAATTACCAATATCGATCAGTAATCCCATCGACGATTGCACTGACGAGGAGGAACGTGCTTGCGCATACATGGAACATCGCCTCTCCCTTCCCTGTGCATGCGCGAGATCATCGCACGTGTGCGTATTGGTATTGCAAGCGCATTAAAAGAGAGATAAAAGGAAAGAATGAGGAAATAGTCCCCTGATTAGGTAACGATACTCCAAGGAGAGTCTATCGGGAGAATAGAATTGATGAAGACAATGTCATTAGCAGCGTGTAGGATAGATCTCGCAGTGTTCACCGAGAAGAATTTTCCCCGCAACGCGGCGAGTGGATGTCATTAATTCCGATCATCGAAGTCGTTGTCGTTATCGTCATCGTCATCGTCGCCGCGTTGCGAGCTTTTCGACGAGAATCCGTCCGAGCGGAGCGTTATTCTTCGGTGGCGCGTGCCACCGTCCATCGCCGAGATCCGAGAGTGGAATCGTCGGGCGCGGAGGAGCGCCGCGACAAGGCTGCACACACGGGGGTGACAATGCGCCGATGCGACGACGGTGGTGCCAGCAGCAGCAGCAGCAGCAGGGTCCCGAGCACCACCGTTAGCACGGAGCGGCCTCCAGCGCGTACCTCCAGCGTCGCGGCTACCCCCGCTATGACGACGACGTCCCAATCCTAATAATGCCCCTTCATACGTTTCTTCTTCGCCGCGACCGCGAGATACCCGCTGGTGTCTGCCCATACCCATCGTCGTCGCCGTGATATCCCAACCGTCGTCGTCTTTCTCGCCCTCCATCGGGAACGTAGTCGAGAGCCGTGAGAGAGAGAGAGAGAGAGAGAGAGAGAGAGAGAGAGAGAGAGAGAGAGAGAGAGAGAGAGAGAGTGAGAAGGGTAGCCGAGGCGGATAGACAGGCGGGAAAGAGAAGCGGATGGAGAGCGGGAGGTAGAGTAGAGGACGCAAAGAGTGGGTACCGGGGGTTGGCGAAAGAAAGGGGAAGGGAGCGGTAGGGGCGGATGGCGAAGGGGTGCGTGGTGCGCGCGCGCTCGGCAGCGCGACACGGAGGGATACGATCCGCGAGAGAGAGAGGGCGCTCTCCCCCGAAGTTTTGCGACGAGTCTCTCCAAGAGGGATCCTCGGGTACGTCCGCGTAGTACAGGAGCTAGCCGATAACGAGCTAGCGCGCAGTGCCTGGTGTCGGCGCGGATCGCGCTTCCGCGGTGTTTCTTCTTTCCTCTTCTTCTTCATACGTCGTGTCGACACGCGCGCACGCTCGGCCGCGAGCGAGCAAGCGAGCGAACGGGCGAGCGAAGAGTGGTGTGTACATGTTGTGTGTGTGTGTGTGTGTGTGTGTGTGTCCTACTATTAGCCTGGTGCGCTCGCCCACTGTGCTCCCTGTCGTCCCTTCCTACGTCGCCGGGCCCGTTCCGTTACGATCGTCGTCGCCGTCGCCGCTGTTACCGTCACCGCCGCCTCCGCCACCTCCGTCGCCTTCGCCGTCCTTTAGAGCCGAGATAGGGATATAAGAGGAGAGCACACCTACTACCACCTCGATGTAACATCCGGATACGTTGGATTCGCGTCGTGCCACCGCGCAACCCGACGCACCCGACGCGGGTTTAACCCTCCCCCGTTCGGGGGGGCGCGAACAGAGTGGATTCGCCGTAACCCTCTCGAAGCCGTCGTTCGTGTCGCGCGAACAACACCCCCTACCCCGTCTCTTCTCTCACCCTCATTCCTCCACCTCCCCCTTTCGCGAACGCCCGCCCGCGATCGACATACTCGATATCCGCGATCGTGGATGACGATCGTCGAAGCGCATCTCGCGTCTACCGATAGGCAGGATAATAAATACTTAGCTGGCGGAGAACTGGGGGCCGCGCGCGAGGTACTAGTATTGCAATCCAGAGAAAGAGAGAGAGAGAGAGAGAGAGAGAGAGAGAGAGAGAGAGAGAGAGAGAGAGAGAGAGTGCGCGCTCCGGTTTTGCGCGTGAATCCTCCCGTACGAGTAGTTAATTCGGTCGTCCCGTCTTCCGGGTGTAGGCGAGCGCGAGAGTGGCGGTGGCGATGGTGTGGTTTCAGTGGTGAAACGTCATAACCTTCATTTTTTCTCCCTCTCTCGCCCAGGAACCACCGCCGAAGAATCACTGTAACATCAATGTCGCTGCGTCGAGTTCGAGTCGCCGTGTGTTCATCTCCCGTCGTCGCGATCCCGCGATTCGAGTGAGTGCGCCTTCTTCGTATCTCCGTCAGTGACGTTCGAAATTGGGTTGGTTGATCGGTTACCGACAACACAGTGACCTCGGGATGCTTCCATGAAATTTCGGGTGCGGCGATTTTTAGACAGATTGCCGCTGTTGTTCGCGTCATCGTCACCGTCGTCGTCGTCGTCGTCGTCGTTGTCGTCGTCGTCGCCGTCGCCGTCGTTATCGTCGTGGTGGTGCGTACTGTCGTGCCACCACCGGCCGTGATCATCGGCGACGACAGGCAGCAGCAGAGGGTGCAAGGAGAAAGAGGAGGAGGAGGAGGAGGAGGAGAAGGAGGAGGAGGGTACGTAGCCGGGCGTTCAGGATGCAGCATGAACCTCGGTGCCCCGCACTGGGAGCTCGCGAGCCTCGGCAGGGGGACTACGACGACGACGAAGCGGGTGTTGTTCAGGTGCTTTCGCATCAGGTCGTCCTCGATACACGCAACGTCGTCGCGCGCGTCGAGAGCTGCCGCCGCCGCCGGCGTCGTCGCGCTCACTCGGAAGTGGTGCACAACACCTGGCACAGCGGGGACAGCAACAGCAGCAGCAGCAGTATCAGGGAGAGAAGTCACCGCCAAGAGAAGGCCGACGAGAGACACGAGGTGGTGGTGCAAGAGGTGCAGGTGGCGCGGCAGGAGAAAGAAACGGAAGCGAAGGTGGTGGATTACTACGAACGCGTTGCGTTGCCGTTGTTGCTGTCGCCGTCGAGAGAACTCCTCGCCGGTATTGTCGTCGTCGCCGCAACCACCGCAGCAGCCGCGACTGTCGCAGTCGCCGCCGTCTCGGTCGGCCGTGGTACGCTGGTCCAGGGGAACTTCTAAGGGCCCCGCCAACCCGGGCCGCTCAGGCAGGCACCTGGGCGACTGGTCCGGGATACGCACGAGCGGGGCTGACATCATCGAACAGCGGGGATACCCCGGCGAGTGGTCGCTCGCCGACAGAGCAACGGGGCGGACGACGACGCGGATTATCGTGGCGCGAGTTTGTCCGTTACCGCGGAGACGAGGGACGCGAACGAAAAGAGAAACGGATACGAGAGGAGAGCGTTCCGGTCGAGAGCGGAGATACGTCGAGGCTCGATCACCCGTCCAGGAAGGGGTTGACGTGTATCGCTGCACAGTGGAGAGGGAGGGTGAGGAAAATCTGGCGCGAGTTATCGAGTGGCGGAAGAATATCTCCGATATATATCCGAGGGAACACTCGGAAGCGGAGTCGCCTTCACGTTACGCAGCGTTGCTGGCGTCGTGTCTCAGCAGACGTACCGGAAATAACGGTAGCAGCTGCAGAAACAACGTCGCGGGTCGCGTCGCGAACGGCGTTCCGGGAGCACGAAGAGTCGAGTGTCGGGGAACAGAGCGCGTGCCGAGAGGCGGGCCTCAGATTTGGTGGCAGCGATGCGGGGCCTCCTGCAGCAGCCCGGCTGCGATACGGATCATCTACGCCACGAGTCTACCGCCAGTCATCTTTTTTGTCGTCGGCCGGCGTGCGCGATACCGAGAAGAAGGAGACAGCGGCAGCGAGAAGATCGGTCGGTTTTGGTGGAGGAGGGCGAAGCACGTTGCATCGTACGGCTACGAACGTGCGTGCCAAGGAACGTCGACGAGGAGGAGCGCGACGACGACGGCAGGACGTCGGGGACGTTAGCGTCCCCGATTATCCCGTCGCGCCCATGCGGCTCGACCCGTTCGGACTCACGGGACCACCTACGTCGAAAAAATGGAGAGAGAAGAAGAAGAGGGAGCGGAAGAAGGAGAAGGAGCAGCAGCTCTGGTTATCGTCGTCGTCGTCGTTGTCGTCGATCTCGCTCGTGGAGTGCGTACGGTCCGACCGCGCCGCGTGTCATTCGTACGCGTCGTCCAGGTCGATTCGCGATTGCGTCGTCGACGACGGTGGCGTATCCGCCGTGCAATACCACCACGAAGCCCGACACTACGAGGCCGGGCACGGACCCGATGAGAAAGCCGGAACTGCCACTGCCTTTCGCATCTCTCGCGATTCCGCTTCGCGCGGCGTGGTGCGCGCGCGCACACGTGATCGCCACGAGGATCACGAGGACGAGGATGACAGCGACGCGTTGCGCGCGCGGACACGTATTCTTCGCGCTGATCGTCCGTCGCCGCGACGACGACGGGCCCCGCGATTCGCTCGAAGAGCAAGAAGAAGGTCACGAAGAAGACGAGGGAGCGGAGCGATTCCCGAGGAAGGGCCCGACGTGGCTACCTCGGCCGTTTCTTTCGTCGACGTGCATGCTTACACTGCCTATAGCTATGACAGAGACGACGATGACGATAAAGAAAACGACGGTGACGACGACAATGACAACGAGGGACAAGCGTATTGCGAGCGAAAGAGAATCTACGGTGGGTCCGAGGAGATTCACGACGAATACGAGGAAGATGGAAACGATGACAACGCGCGTGTTAGTGTTTCGGATAATCCGCGCGACGAATACGAACATGAAAACGCGAACGAGAACGGGCCTCGCGAGGACTACATCCGCACCGAGGTGGATGCGAGTAGTTGTGGTGTATCCAAGAGTGATCAGTGGGCATCGCAATCCTCTTCGTTTGATGGGAAGCAGGATCGCGAACACGTCGATGGCTACGGTCGCGTGTACCCGACAGTGGACGAGGTGTTCGACGGACAAGGACGAAGAAAGGGAGGAGGGTGTAGCGAGAGGAGACGTAGCGATAACACTGCCTGGTTCCAAAAGCCAATTACTAGGAGAAAAGGAAGAGGCGGAGGAGGAGCAGGGGACAAGCCGTATATACGCAGGAGTTACTACAGGCTGCTGCTGTTCGTGCTGTACCTTCTGGCGTGGCCCCTACTGTGCTCGAGCAGTCCCTCAGGTCACATCTCGACTTTCGCGCAGGACCCGACCCTCGCGCACGCCAAGAACCCCGGGCAACGAGGTAACGCCACGCCGCCGGACACGTCGCTGGTTTCGTCGTCGACGATCATCGAGTACCAATACCAGTATTCGCAACAATACGTTCAGGGTAGCGATTACAATATCGATAGCGAGCGTCATCGTCATCACCAGCAACAGCAGCAGCGAAGGAAGAGAGCACAGAAGGAAGAGCAACAGGAACAGTCGGATCAAGAGGTATCCGAGCAGCGGCACCTCTACAACGAATACACTTGGGAGGTGAACCAAATGAATCCCTGGCTGTCGGCCTGCGATCTGGCGGGACCAGCGCCGACCGATCTTCAGGGTAGCTGCGGAGCACCTCCACCGGAGGTGCCCAAGTACTGCCCAAAGCCGTGCAAAAACACTTCCGAGGAAGAAATGAAGACAAGGGGGGTCGAGGACGGAGGCGAGAGCGGCAGTCGACACGGTGATAAGAAGGAGAAGAAGGAACAGTGCCTTTCATATCTCGAGGAATCGAACAAGGAGATCATCTGTCAAAAGAAGCAAATGGGAAATGATCTGCTGCATCGGCTGCGTCTACGGCACTGCTGCGAGCACGCGGTGTTCAACGCCCTGGCGCCGGGCAAGGACAGTCCGCTCGAGAACGTGCTAAACGGCGGCAAGAAGTGCTATGAAACCTTGGACAAGCTGTTGCTCGTTGATGCCCTGGCCGCGAGGCTGCATTGCGAGTTTGAGGAGGTACTGGCGCGCTACGATTGCGCCCAGCCGTACTCCGTCATCCACAACTGCACCCATTGCAAGGTAGGCAATTTCCACATATTCTCGATGAGTGAGCGAGTGAGTGAGTGAGAGAGAGAGAGAGGGGGGGGGGGAGAGAGAGAGCTGTTTAGACCCTCGAATTTCACGCGGATCGCTTTGTCAGTTTGAAGAGCATTGCGCATAAATGGCATTAAAACGATACGCAAGATGATATTAAATTTGAACTTTCAAAACTTTTAGGATTCTTGCACAAATTTGAGTAGAGTATATTCTATGTACTCTCATATTTCATAAATATTAACTTTATAAATTCGAGAATGAGTAAATTTATTATACGTACACATTTACGCTTTGACGTGTGTGATAATGTACTTAACGAAAATCATTGCGTTTTATGGAACGTCATACATTTAGCGTAAATAATTTGCAATGTTTTTCACGCTTGAGGGTTTAAAAGTTCAAGCCCGTTCTATTTTGGAAAGAGCGGGTAGAAAAAATATATAGTGTATTTTAGGCAGAAATGGAGACATTAATCACTTTTATTGGCGATTTAATAAACCTGTGATAGCCGCCTTTATCTCCGTTATGCGTATATAATTGTAAAATATCCGATACCCCACTACAATTTGTACGAACAATACCCTGAATTTCTGCACAGATTTGTAGGGATTATTATAGATATAAGTCCGCATATTTTGAACATGTATGCGTCGTTCCGAAAATCTCGCTAACATTACAGTTATATTCGCGCATCGTCGAAGTTCACAATGTTTCGAAATTGGGTTTGTGCCACTCTCGTGACACACCGCTCGTATGCAGTTACTTGTGAACAATTAAGCGTTCAAGACGCGCGTTAATCCGTTCATTGATTGGAACGCAAAGGAGTTTCGCGCGACGCGCATCGCAACGTTCGGCGCGAGGGAAATTGTTGGAAATTCTCGCGGACTGTTTCCGGGAGTTCGTATCACGTTCGTGTCTAATGTAGGGCGTAGTAAATTTACTCGCGGTATTTCTCCGTGAGATCTCTTCGCGGCCCCGAGAGAAAGAGAGATGGGGAGGACGGTATAGAGGAGACGGGCTTTGCGCTGCCTTACGCCGTTCGTCGGTGAGCGAACGCGTAAATTATGCGAAGCATTATGTATCATAATTTGATATAAGGCATTCGTTGAGATTAGAAGAACCGCGGAGAGAGAGATTCCTCAGACTCTCTCTGCTTGTCTCCGGGAACGAGAATTTCACGGCGAACGTCTCTAAACGCGTAGATCTTCCTCGTGCACGTCTTTAGACGCATAAATCTCGCGATGCGCGAAGTCAAGCAGCACCACGCTGTTAACTTGGACACTTACAACCGTGACTAACTGCCGGCCGACTATATTTGGACTATATTTGGCAAACCGTATTCTCAAGCACGCGGATTCAGGAGGATCCGAAAGAGGAGATCCGACGATTTTCTCTCTCTCTGCCCTTAGATTTATATATACATAGTTGACGGCTATAAATGTCACTCCGTGGCACTCAATTGCAGCGAGACGAATTATTCGAGTCGCGCGCGGTCTGTCGATAGACGTTCCGGTGTCTACGACAGACAGGACTAATTTCCAGATGGAGAATGGTAAATCGTGGGCGGTTTGCCTTGGAAAGCGTGCACTTTGTCGTTGTCGTCGTCGTCGTCGTCGAATGAGTTAACGAACAGGTGTTTCTCCCTCGTCCGGCCGATAACGCCGGTGCATGAATTGCTCGCTTAGTGATTCGCGGTCCGGTTCATTCAACGAGCGTCGAAACTATTTCCAACCGACACAGTACGTCCGTCTTTCCCCGCGTTTTGTTCGCGTTATCGTCGTCTATACGAGAGCGTGCACGAGAGCGGCAGAGTTCGCGCGACAATTCACAATGAGCGGCAATAATACGGGAGCGCGTTATGCGCCCGCGGCGTGGTTTACAGAATTATGCTGCCCGGCCCCGCAAATCCCGCGATTCACTATCGGCACTATTTGTCGATTTCGTCGGCTCGAATTCGTAGAATCTGTATTTTTTTCCTGCGCGCGATCGCCATCGGAAACGGCCCAATTACACGTTTATCGATTCGCATTCAGTCCCTCGATTGCGTTGATTAACTTAATTCGCCCTACCGTCAGCGATACAATAAGGCTGCAATCGGGATAATTAGATAAAAACGCATCCGACATGCTCGCAAAAGAGGTAGTAACGGCCATCGTCGATAATTATGTACATTGGAAAAATTAATTGCGTTGTTTGGCTCCGTTAATTTACGCGGTTATTCGTGTATTATACAATTTATACGCTCCAATTTATCTCTTTACATGCCGGGATATCATTTTGTTACTACGAAAAATATATCTAAAGCGTTCGGCTGTGGTAAATACGATCCTCGTTCATTTAATTCAGTTTGTTTGTTACGTGAGATCGAGACGCAGATTGATTTCGTCGGTTTCGAGACGAGACCGCATCGCTATTGGCAAACTGCATAGCGACGTGTGTAGAATGCACCCGCAGAACGTGAACGAGCTGCCTCACAATCAGCACTAATGAGCGTTTCCAGCGGAAAAGTGGTGCTCTTAAAAGAGGATTTAATTTATCGTCGGAGCTTCTCCTTACCCCCGTCCCTCGTCCCGTTTTCCCTCCTCCGAGAGCAAGGTGATCTTATTTCCTACGAGCGACGACGCTCCGAGTAAATTTGTCCAAATTTACCTACTGACGTTTCTGCAAAACACAGCCCGACTAACGAGGAGAATCTCATCTCAAATGATTGTTTTATTCTTGACGTGAATAGAACATCTGTTACGACTGTACAGGAATTATATTTTGCCGTGCAAGCGTCGCTGTAAAATTGGTAGAAAATGGATACAATTATTCTGTATGAGAATGCAAAGTCTCTTTTTCCGGACCACGCTATGCATTATACTCTCGCGTTCACATATTGATATTAAATATATCATCTATTATTATTATTCATGTTCTATAGAGAGTGCATAATCACTGTCGACAATATTTTAATAACGTATTCTCTAGAAATTAAAATAAAGTATCCCAAATTTAAAAAATGTAATAAAATTTCACAATTTTTAATTATTTGTGACAATCTTAACGATTGTGTTTAGGAAGGTATTGTTATTGATAATTTCCGAGTTAATAATTAAAGATAATACTGTATAGAGTTTGCACGCTTAAATCCGTAATTATACTTACATAGGTATCGATCTGTTATCTGCTATAGATTTCCACAGACGAAATAAAATTTTATCGTTTAGTTGATCTTTTAATTTTGACGTAGAACTACGTTTTTCTCCGGGGTAGGGGGTAACTTCGGGAGCACGGATGCAACGAAAACATATCACACTTTGAACGGTTATATCTTCGAAACTAATAATCCTAGAGTAATAAATAATATCTCATTAGATAGCTTATAAAGTTCTATTTATAATAAAACATGTTTCAACCCTACATCCCTTAACTCTTCGATATAGTAGCGTTAGAAAGCTAAGCTAAATTTCTTGTGATTTTTTTTCGCCGCACGCCGTTTTAAGGTTGATAATTAGTGAATAGATCGTTGGCAAAGCGATTAAAAGATTGTTTTTATTGAATTTGGTTAGAATTTGGTGTCTAGAGGTATTAATAGTTCGAATTCGATGTCTACGTGTCTCAGGTTGCCGTTGACGAGGTCCAGGTAGTTCTCTCCGTAGTTTTCGATGTTTAGATGTATTAATACTTTGAATTTCTGCGAGATGATCTTTTCTGCGAGACCTATCGTTCCTCAGAGTTTATTGCAGAGATCCTGAAACATCCTGTATATATATATATATACACCACCGTCGAAAAGTTTCCGGACAAAGGTATATAAGTCACGAAAAATTGTAGTAAAGCGCCTATTATTATAAGAAACTGAGCCAATTGTATTCAACTAATGAGAAACAAAAGAAATTTCATCAATTTAAGCTAATTTTAGTTCACACTCATATTTTCTTTTCATCGAAGAAACTACCTTTGACAGACAGCACTTTTTTGAATTTAGAGGCCTATTCTGCAAAACTTGTGTCCACGATGGTAGAAATCAATCCGAGATCTCGGACGGAGAGAGAATTGACCAATCGCATTGATCAATTGGCCGAATTATTCAAATGCGATTGGTCAATTCTCTTTTTGCCCGGTTTCCAGCATCGTGGACACAAGGCTTATAACTCTTAACGACAAGTGTCGTTATCGTTATATTATCATTGCGCAGGTATAATATATGGTAAAAAAGCTGCGCAACGACAATATAACGATGACAACACTGTCGTTAAAGGATAAAGAATAGGCCCCTTAGTTATAGACCTTGCCCGGAAACTTTTCGACGATAGTGTATATACGTCGTTCTCTATTAACCATCGGATTATCCGCCATTTGCGCGATTCGCGAAGTGTCAGTCGTTCGTCGCGAAGCGGGTGTCCCGCGCGGTTTATCAGCACGATTCAGAGCGAGGGGAGGATCGGGATGTTATATTAACGTTTCGTCGCGACTTACTCACCGGCTGACAACAGTTTCTCGAAGGCTAATTAAACGCGAGCGCGTCCCACGTCCCGCGCTGGGCATCGTTCGTCAACTCGGGAGTGATCCGCCCGCCTTTTGCACGGGCGCGAAGTACTACCCCACACGGAACAAAATATTTAACAGATATCTAGTGGATGTCCACATATGTATATGATATCCATATCTATTATGGATAACTAGTAGACATCTAATAAAATATCTATATCTCCCGAATAATCAGCGAGGATATCTACTGAATATTGATACAATATCCACATATCCATGTCCACCAAGTATGCTCTGTCTCTTATACACATCTAGATGTGTATAAGAGACAGGTGGATATCCGAATATCTATCGGGAGATAATTCATTAGATATCTCATACAAATTATGTTCTGTGTGGGTAGTAAGCGCATTCGTAATTAACATTCGTAATTAACCGTATTTGTCGAAA
Source organism: Aphaenogaster ashmeadi (assembly GCA_003063805.1). Lineage (NCBI taxonomy): Eukaryota > Metazoa > Arthropoda > Insecta > Hymenoptera > Formicidae > Aphaenogaster > Aphaenogaster ashmeadi. The sequence continues at coordinate 252,264 of NJRQ01000105.1, forward strand.
GCGTAACCTAAAGTTTGCATTTGTATCGGCTATGCGTTAAAACCCGCCCGATCGTTCGAACTCTGTTTCGTTAGTTCGCGTGACGTTACGGGCGTTGAACGGCTCGCGGATTTTTATACGGACTGTCCCTCTTCCGCGTCGCAATACTCGCAATCGCAATAAAGTGCGCGTCGGGCGCGATTAACGGAAGTAATGTCAGGAATGCCGTGCAAGAGTGCGATCATCATA
>NJRQ01000105.1:253105-266583 GCA_003063805.1 Aphaenogaster ashmeadi
TTATTGGTTTTCTTTCTTCCGATTGGTCAAATTCCAATCCAATCCTAATCCCAATCCATAGTCTGATACGGGCTTAATGGATGTTTCCTACATATTCGTGGATATCCGAATATCTATCGGGAGATAATTCATTAGATATCTCATACAAATTATGTTCTGTGTGGGTAGTAAGCGCATTCGTAATTAACATTCGTAATTAACCGTATTTGTCGAAAGCGTAACCTAAAGTTTGCATTTGTATCGGCTATGCGTTAAAACCCGCCCGATCGTTCGAACTCTGTTTCGTTAGTTCGCGTGACGTTACGGGCGTTGAACGGCTCGCGGATTTTTATACGGACTGTCCCTCTTCCGCGTCGCAATACTCGCAATCGCAATAAAGTGCGCGTCGGGCGCGATTAACGGAAGTAATGTCAGGAATGCCGTGCAAGAGTGCGATCATCATACTGTCCATAATCGTATAATTCGCGCGCGATCGTAATTAACCGCGTTTCCACGAGTGAGTGTAGTGCAAATGCGAGCTGACCTAATCTGAGAGGAGGAGGAGGCCTGGGAGGCATGAGCAGGGCGACAGCGGAGCAGTTATAGGGTGAGTGAACTTTATTATATGTGTATATATACGTAAATTATGTGTATTATTTGTTGTATTATTTGCTATATTATTTGCGGTATTAAATGTTTATTCCCGCGCATTCGTGATTAACACCGTGATCTACCATTGATGGTTTATTTAGATAATTTAAGGAGGTTCAGGTGCTACAAAAAAATGCAGCCAGCCTCATGAAATTTTAATATATTGTTCTGCAATGCAAAATATAATTATGTGAATTTTTTTGGAATTTTTCATGATCACGAAAAATTTTACTTTTTAGCATAGGTTCTTATGGGAAATGACATAGTGCACAACTTCAGAATGAAATAATGCAAGAAAAAATGCAAATGATAAGAAAAGAAAAATATGCACTTTAACTTAATATATTTACAAATAAATGAGTGAAAGAAAGGGGTAGGTTATCGCACATTTCGTAGAGAAATTAATTATTAAACATGAAATTGATTTTTTGGTTTTTGATTTTTTTTTCAATTGATTTTTTTGAATTTATTATTTCAGCTATATCCAAAAAAGCTACAGACAATTTTTCGCGGCGAGCAATGCCAACCCAATACTTCGAACGCTAGTACGCTGTTGTTAAGTTTTCCTTGAAATCCCCGCGTCCCACTACTCCCCCCGATGAAGCACCCGAGAACCTCCTTAAATAAGGATTAAAAAGAATATAGAAAATTTTGTAAAAAGTTATGTTTAGAAAGATTTTTTTGGAAATTATATGATGATTTTGTTGAACTTGTTTTTTTGGAAGTTATATAATAATTTTTAAAAAATGTATTTTTTGGAAATTATATAATAATTTTAATTATAACCGTCTTTTTTGAAAAGTATATAATAATTTTATGAAATATTTTTTGAAAATAAATAAAAAGAATTCAATACGTGCAATAGCTTTTCTAGTAAATATATTGATTATCTCGAACGTTGTAATATAATTTGAATATATTTGTATTCTACTAGGTTCAACGCAGTTTCCAATGCAGTTACAACTCCGCTGCTGCGCATCGTTCGATGAGCTCAAGTTATCCTACAGCTAAATAATATAAAATAATGTATTTTACTCTGATTTTTTTAGAAACAATTTGATATTAATGCTATATTGGCGCAAAAAAAATATATAAAGATATAGAATATAGAAAGATGGAATATTGTATAATATAAATATAGACATATTATATAGTAATATAATAATCAATATTATAGAAATAAGCGTATAATATAAAAAAATGTGTAAAAAAAATAATCGAAAATTAATTATCATAAAAACGACACATATATAAGTATAGATTTTATATATAACTATTAGAAATTGATTATATACTTATACATATATATAAATATAATTATTAATAATTTATTTACAGATTAAATCGCTATACATTTTGTTGAGGAGAACAGACAGGCCGTGCCATTTAACGTACAATAACACACTTATTTTTGGGCCCAGCCGAAAATTTCCAGACTTCTTGGCCGCGCGCACCCTTCTTTTTTTGTATAGCATGAGCTGAGCGACGCTTGAGTGGAGATTCGTTTAGTCTCCACCGCCAGACAGGCCACAACATTTTCATTTTCAAGTTACGAATATTACGAATAAAGTTTAGTTTGTGTTTCTATTATACTGAGTGTCATTTATTACAATCAGACGATCCCTTTTAATTACGAGATCGCCGGACGCGACAAATATGCGTCAACACATTTATTACCTCAGAGAAAAGAACATTCGAAAAAATGATTAAATAGAAACAGTTATTTCCGACGATTTTTGTTGATGATTCAAGGTTCACTAACAAAATTTAAAGTTAATCGAAAAGAATAGTGATAACAAATTATGTCGCATACTTAATTTTAAAAGATAGGATATTAGAAAGAGTAGAGAGAAAGAAGTTTCTCCGTGACATGTCATATAATATACGTACAAATTATATTATTCCATGTCATCTTGATTTTGCCGGCGATATTTCCTCTTTTTTTCATAGGGCACGAATGATAAGGCTTTCACGTTGGAATTAATATCGTTAACGTGACTCGTTCATTAGTCGCGTCGCGTTCAGCCCTATGCACGTGGAAAAATGACAAAATTGTTTACAGACGACTACTTTCGTATATTACACTCGGCAAAGCGCTCGCGCGCAGTGACATTAATAAAGCTCATCTCTCATCCGCTCTCGTGCTCCGTCCCGCTCCCCCTACCACCCCTTTTCATCCTCGTTCTCGTTTTGTAGGAGCCATTGGCGGTATATAGAGAGATCCGTAGTAGTATCCTTCCTTCGAGCAAAAATCCTATTATGACCTGATTCTAGCCGCACCGCCATCTTAAAAAGATGAGAAAATTATGATATAAACCGGTATTGGCGTCGCGGAGAGGATATTACGTGTGGGTTACGTGCCGAGTGGCGGTCATATTTATCACTTATTGAATCGACGGGGTGACCAGCAGAAGCCCAATATAATTCTCCCGTGCTGTATGTGTGTAGACCACTGTCGTCGGCTCGTAAACGGTCGGCGACTCCGACAACGTGCTGGTATTTTAATGAAAGTATTTTAATATCGATTAACGGAGAAATATTTTCCACCATCTTGAAACCATCCCTTAAACGAATTATTCTCAATTTATTTAGTAGACCTAATGAGCGAGAACTCCAACACGAATTTATTACGTAAATGATCGAAGAGTTGCTCCGCAAAAATATTCGGCAATCGCAGATTTCTGCGCGAAATGCAATTTTTATTAAGTGAGCTTCCGCGCGGATAAATAAGCACAGTGTTCTCTCGCGACATACAGACGAAGTCCATTCGAGATAAGTTTATGCGCGTATTAAGTAGCCGAAGTTTCTTTCGAGAGCGTACTCTAAATGCATATAACCGTTCAATTTTTACCTCGCGCCATGAAGTTTCGATGAACTGGTTTAAGTACTTTTATTGTTCAGCGCGCGACAGAGTTGCAGGGGGCTATCCCGAGCACGTACTACAATCGTCGGGGTGAACGATTTTATCGGCGAAATTCAATTACGGGGCACAGGTCTAATCGCGTGGATTGTATCTTCAGTCATTCTTCAACTTATGTCAATATATTTTAGTCTCTTGCCGCCCGACAACATCGGCGAAAAACTTGAGTTGCGTTTTGCAAGTAATCCTTATCTCGCAGAAATTCCTGATGGGAATCGTTGCCTAAGGGACATTCAGATACTTTGATAGATAAATTCTATATTATCGATATTAATCTAGCCGACATCCCAGATAGCACAGGTGGTCGTTATGAATTTAAAAAGAATTCACTTTTTTTAAGGATGTTCAGGCATTACGACTAAAATGATGAAAAATCGCTGAAACTAATTGGATTCTATAGATTTTATTTAAAAAATTCTGTCAAAGTTTGAAGCTGTTTAGGAAGCTTATTGTTACTGAAAAAATTAAATAATAAAATTGCACGTAGTCTTATGGAAAATGGGGGAAAAATTATTATATCTCAGTGAAAAATGATGAACAAAATATGAAATTTTGCAAGCAGAACGATTAAGACTACAATCTTGTTACTGAGAAAATTAAATAATATAAAATCACACGTAGTGTCTTATGACAAATGAGAAAAAATTATTATATTTTACAATTATTATATCTTGTTAGTGAGAGAAAAATGATGAAAAAAATATGAAATTTTGCAAGCAGAACGATTAAGACTTACATAATCTATACCAATTGTTAGCTTAATTAGGAGACTCGTTTTTTTTATTTAATAATGTTTATGTTTAATGTTTATTTTACGACGCCCGCCCGGAGTGTAGGGAGGTCCAGGTTCAAATCCTGGCTGAGGTAATATTTTTCGCAATAAATTCTTTACAGTTTTTCGGGTTGGGATGGGAAGGGGGGAATCTTGTAGATGCTTGTTAGCATCAGTATATCATTAAATTGATTTTTCAATTTAATGTTGTGATATTCGAGAGCTGCGTTACATGTCCGATAGTAACGGCGCGCAGTTTATAGAAAAGTCACGCATTAATATTATTGGAGCACTAAGATCCGCTATGACCGTCATTGGCCTATCTCTCGATTTAAATTGTTTATACATATATGCGGTCTTATCCTAATTATTATTTAATGTTTATGTATGTTGTCTCGATTCGCTTACATACGCTCAAATACAGATAAGAAGACTATGAGTGACACGTACACTATCGAATGCCATGCAATGTTGCCAAAAATGCGAAAAATGATTTAACTCTTGAAACTGATTGTACGTAAGCAACTTAACTTTTAGCAGGGAAAAAGTACCTGTACCGCCTGAACATCCTTAATTCTATATGAATTAGCGTAATCTGTTTGAAATGAACTCAAAAAGCTGTCTCTTATACACATCTAGATGTGTATAAGAGACAGCCCTTAAGAGTGCTTTTAGAACAGAAATGGGATGAAAAAGGAATTCATTTCATAATTCGGGGATTCCAAAAGAATTCTTTTTGGATTCTCTTTGCTATCTGGGATGCTATCGCACTTCCGAAAAATTTCCAGATGCATCTTCCAACGTCTACCGAAAGGTAGTTCCGCGATCCAGATAATTTTGCGGATAACTTATCGGTTAAAGAGCGGCTAAATTAATCCACGAAGCCGCACGCGCGAATGGCAGAGGTTTTTGGTCGCAAAGGTCAAGTAGCGAATCCGCCCCGTGTATGTGCATTTTTAAAGTAACATCCGAGTGGTCGAGCGATATATGGACCGCAGGCATTCTTAGACTCCTCTGCGGTGTAGTTGGGTGGCGACTAAATCCGCGCGCATGTGGAACCTAAGAATAAAAGCATACGCCAGAGGATGGGACGATCTCGCAATCAAATTCTAGATAGGATGATAATGGTCGTGATTCGATTTTAGGGTATTCTCGTCGAGTTATTCCTAAGTTTATTCTAGCCGAATCTCTTCCCGCGTTTCCACCGACGGATTAACTGCTAAATCCCCGAAAGGAGCTACAAGGGAATCTCAAAATAAATCGCTCGGTTAAAAAATTCTAAATTAGAGAGAAACGTGCTAAGTTTATTAGATCAATCATTAAATTAACATCGCTGTGCGCGATATACATTTAATGAAATATTAATATTTATCATGTGTGTACAATTTTAATGTTTTACAATTAATTAATTTAAACAAATTACAATCTATGATTGTACGATTCGCGTATCACTCTCTTTTTCCTTCTTTCTCTCTCTCTCTTTCTCTTCTAATTTAAACAACTGTGTTTTTCCTCGCGCTCAGCAACGGGTTCGTTGACGCGATTTTCGCAGGATGCGACGCGATTAATCGCGAACTTCCTGATGCATGAGTATTGACGCATCGTTTACGAGCCGTGCGCACGTCGTTATCGGATGGGTCGAAATGCGTAAATTGGCTATGAGCGCTTTAACGAAACTGTTTGCGAATTATAGGATCACTAATTCCGGTACGATGCACAACGGTTCCTATCAAAAAGACCCCATGCAAGAGGGTCCTCGAGTCGCTTTTATAAATAAAATTGCAATCTTTTATAGTTACTTTTGCGTGATCTATTTTAATTTGATTTAATAATCCATTGACTAATTTAACGAGGGCTCGATATGCGTCATGGCGTGTGTGTTATCGAATTAGAAATGTATTATCGAACATTTTTTTCTCCGTTATCGATCGCAGCGAAATAAAACTCTCTCTTTGTTAGAACGACGACTGATAAAAATCTCCCCGTATAATTGATTAGAAACGCGTATAATATGTGTAGAGAGGTGGATAGTGAAAATTGATAGCGGGCTTTTAGGGAAGATTAAACGTTACGTACAATCGAATAATGTTGCACGTATCGTACAATTAAGCATGCAGCTTAAAAAATAACATAAAATTTAACTTTCTCTTTTATGTTAAATATAATTTTATCAATTGATATTAATCGCGCGATAATTATATTAAGTATGTCTTTTTTAAATTATATTTTTAAGCATCTTGTTGACGAAGTTTATTAATACTTTTATGATAATAATTTATTATTATACGAATTCGTAATATTTTGTCACTTGATTCGGCTATTTACGGACGCAGATTTAATGCTGTCAAATTCAACAGGGAAAGAGAAAATTGCAGTTTTCCGTTGAATGCATGTTTAACTTCTTAAACGGAGAACGTGCAGGGCGCATGATGGTTGTTCCATTTCAAAGGCTCGCACTTGGAGTTTTACTCGCTGCGAACTACTTCATTACAACCTCGGGATTATAGCTCGCTGTGTTCACATAATTTTCTCGAAACGCCTTCCCTAGCGGCTTATCGTTCTCGTTTCATCGCGGACTGTTATAATTATCGCGAAAATTCTGGTTTCCGACACTTTTTGTCGAGAATTGTCTCACTCATTCTTTATCTCTCTCGGTGCGAATGAAAAACGTTTCTACAATTTCCGCGACGGCGTATGCGCTTGTTGATTGTTCGGATTACAAGTTTGCCCAGCGATCCGTTTACTACTCCCTTCAAAAAGTAGACAAAAGTTGCCGGCTTGTTAATGAAGCTCGTTGCCGCCCGCACATGCCTTCGGCTGTTTCGGAAAGAAGAGCGAAGAAAGGGCAGAGGAAAAAACGCGATGTTAACGGGACTTTCGATCAAAAGAGACCGGAAAGTCTCATGAACATCGCGGAGTTCCACCTTTTTTCCAACCTCGAAAGCTCGTTTCGATTTTGCGGAGTATTTACCGCTCGTCGCGGCTTAGTTTTGCAATGAAAAGCGATCGACGAAGTGTATCGGAAATATATCACAAGCACAAAATTTATTACGTGATGCTTTAATTAAGAAAAAAAACAACTATAGAAAGAAAATTCGAAAATAGGGCGTAATAACTATCGCATTAGATTTTTTGATGCAATATATACTAATACGTATTTACACATATATACACAGAATTATTTATATTCGCAATTAAAAAGAAAATAGCAGATTTGTCAATTAATAAAATTATAAATTTTATTAATAAAGGCGCGGCAGCACGCCAGCAGCCTGTGGTGAGGTTGGATGGAGGTAAACTGGCGAGAAGCATGAGCCGGTTCTGATTTGCCTATAACTTTTAAACTAGAGAGGGGGCAAACAAAAATTCCAACGGGGCATTCGTGGGCAATCGATGGGCAAACGTTTGCAAAAAGAAAATTTTTTATTTTTTGACATTGGGGGCCAGTGTGAAGTTGCCCCTCCCCCCAAATTGAATTGCTTATAACTTTTGAATTAGAGGGGGGCAAACAACAATTCCAACGGGGTATTCGTGGGCAAACGATGGGCAAACGTTTGCAAAAAGAAAATTTGTGATTTTTCGACATTGGGGAGCCAGTGTGAAGTTGGCCCCCCAAAATTGAATTGCTTATAACTTTTGAACTAGAGGGGGGCAAATAACAATTCCAACGGGGCATTCATGGGCAAACGATGGGAAAACGTTTGCAAAAAGAAAATTTCTGATTTTTTGACATTGGGGGGCCAGTGTAAAGTTAGCCCCCCCCCCCCCAAATTGAATTGCTTATAACTTTTGAACTAGAGGGGGGCAAACAAAAATTCCAACAGGGCATTTGTGGGCAAACGATGGGCAAATGTTTGCAAAAAGAAAATTTTTTATTTTTCGACATTCAGGGGCTAACTTCGCACAGGTATTTCGCAGATATACTGTCTTGTATTTTTACGGTATCGAATACGTTTAGATTTTTATAATTACTTTATGTTAATTATAATAATTAAGAAAATGCGATATATTATTATCTAAGCTAAAATGATTCTACAGTTTTATTTTTCTGCATATACGTAAGTTTTTATAATATTACGAAATAATTATTATCGTGATATATTCATTATAAGAGCATAGCTAAGTAATTATATCGTACAGGTATAATTATTAAGTTATACACGGAAGAACATAACTAAGTAATTATGCCGCGAAATATAATTGATATCATGATCATAATGCTTGTAGACTTTATAAGTTGATCGAGACAAGTTTGGCTGCGGTGTCCTTAATTGAGATTATCTTAGTGCAAATAATTGCATCTATCTTCCGATCTATCGATCTACGGACCAATGCGATGTTTGATACCCGTCGAAGAGACAAATATATCTTTCGTAGATACCGTTAATATTGTGGCTTCTCTTGTAACTGTCATGCAAATAGTAGAATAGACGCGTTGTAATCGTCCTATCGGTAATCGATTGTTGCACCTGCCTGCAGTTTGATAAGCTTCAACCAGTAACACGCAAAATGTTCTCTCAACGGCCTTGTATAACTATGAGTATATAAATATTTGATAATATTCGATTGAATCCAATGAAAAATAAAATAGTGGTCTAATACACGCGTAAACTACCATTTGAAAGGATTATGTAGATTAAAAATAGTAAAAGATAAATATGATACAAGAACGATAAAACGCGGTTCGGTAAAATTAAAATAGAAATAAAAATTATAAATAAGATATAAAATTATATATATTATTAATGAATTAACACCTGAAAGCAATAATATAAAAATTATATAGATATCTATTAAAATCGCTATAGAGCGCCAAAAGAATAATATAAGAGTATCCGTTTGTTACGATATGTAATTGAGACTGAATATTTCTCGCTACTTACAATTAGAATTCTGCATTTATCTTCGCGGCGTCAACATATGTATCCGAGTTTGAGGGTCGTTCTCACTATCTCCACTTAACTTAATCTACTGATTAATGTCTATCTACGTGTAATTTTTAGAACTAGAAAAAGATAAAGAGTAAGTTATACCGATATTAAAATTTCTATTATAATAATTGATATAAGAATTGCCAACAGCAAAACTTCAAAAACTATCATAAGTCGTCGTTCCTAATTTATTCTTGTTAAATGTCATATCAACAATAATAGCGTTTTCGATTGGGCTGGGTTTAATCACTCTCGGAGCGATTATTGACGTCACAACTTGTGCTGATTGGATTATACTTTTAGATCTGAACTATGATAGGACTATTCTCCTGAATCTACAATGGAACCCAACTTGGATTTACAAAACCCAGCCCAATCGAAAACGCTATAAGAGTATTATAATTTTTAAACAAAAAAGTGTGGCAAAGGAAAATTGTGGAATGAAATGTAAAAAGAAAGTCAAAAAATGCCAAGAAATTAGGTTAGTGATGATTAGTTTTAAGTTTTGCAGTTGGCAATTATTAAATTTAATCGGCCGATTGACTCAATTGAGACATGGTGAGAACAGCCCTGAGATTGCATGAACATTTGCTTTTTGATATTCGATGGTGGATACTGCAGCATAAAGTAGACAGTGTACTCAAGCAATTTCAAATGGATGAATGTGAGAAACAAACAAATGATAAGAAACAAGCAAAGGATAAGAAAAGTGAGTAAAAGAAAGTCATTGTACCAATGCAGAATTAGTATTAGAAAATTATTTGCGCACTTGTGTTTTATAAAAATATCGAGTTAATAGTGTTTCTTTTGGTTCGTTGGATAACAATTGCTGGCTCGAGAGTTGTAAAATATCATTCGTCTGATCAGTAATACTTAAAATAGTGGAAATGATTGTGTTGGAGCTAGCGTGTCATGCTAAATTAATATTTTATGACATAGTGAAGTTGTATAGCAAAGTTTACTTCTATCTAGTATTTTTTTGTAGTAATTTGGCTATTTTATAGAACCTATGTTCTTGCAAAATAAATAAATTTTATGTTAAAGAAGTTTCATGCCTGTGTGCATAATTCGTATGGTACACAAAATAGAAATTCCGATCTTAATTTTGATTTTTAAAAAAGCACATAAGCAGCTTAAAATTCCATGAATAACATATTTTTGCAGAATCTGGAATACGAAAGTACGCATGTCTATCTATGTTGCTCGTGTTCTTGGCGGCTTTAGGAGGTGCACCATATAAAGTTCTGCGCGTCGTACGCCACGTACCGCGCATACGTCTTCCTCCTGACGATAATCGCTATTCCTCGTGATGACTGGACCATTATTATCAATATGGATTAATTAAACCATTATCTTACTAATACATTGTATTCAAAATTTTTCTGCAATTTATTATGTAATGGATCGTTAATTATAAAGGAACATATGAAATAATCTCAGCATATCTATATTTAATATAATGGATATCCTGTTCTTTTATGATTTCTTTTATAGTTTCGACAATTTCATTTTTACCAGAGATAGTTCATTAAATTTTATTGTTCTTTTTCTAAGGATTACTTTAAAGTAAAGAAATATATCTACTGTTCTCTCATATACCTGCTATCGCAATAATATCTAATGCTAATCTAATCTTCTAATTGATAGTGATGTAGGTCGCTGGTAACTATCTTACGATTTTATTTCTAAATAGACGGATAATTATAATCATCTAATCAGTAATTGATAATCTAATTTATATTTAACTAGCATATATATGGTTAATAGTTAATATTATAATGATCATAATATAATCAATTTCTAATAAACAACCATTATTTTTTTTCTATTTTACAATCTTACTGCAACTTTACAATGCAATGAGATCGAACTGTAAGTAAGCATATAATGAAAAATAATAAAAATCAAGGCACTTTTGGAACGTAATTAACATAAAGTTGTTATATATAGTTTTGTGCGATGCCATAATAAATATGAATACAAGGCGATATATATCTGCGAAGCGTTCTGTTCTTTCAAGATGAGTGTAGCCTCTCTACGTGATTCGGAAGTTCTCGATCTTGCAATGTTTCCGTTTTAATCATGGTGGATATTAGATCGGGCAATAAGATCAATTTGTTCAATCGAACCTATTATTTAATTTGTCTCGCTCTTTGGCTACGCGTGGCTATATATTTATCGTCCTCCCACATGATGCGATCACGGCCTTGGTCGCAACCGCCCAATTAATTTCATCAAGCTCGCGCGTCGGGCGTCGTAATTTTTATGGAGGCGTATCGATTAAGTCAACCTGGCCGTGAGATGAGGGCACGGATATAATTCAGACGTTAGCTTTAGTGCCACGCGAGTAGAAAAAAGCGGGTTTTATCACGATCGGCGGAGCGTGCACGAGGTTCACCCTCTTCGGGCTCTACCAAAATAATTCACCAAATTGAAAAGTTTAACATCAGTAACGTGGTGATTTACTTGAGATACTGCTACGCTTTTTTGATCAGATATTTGACTAATTTTTGTCTATCATTTTATTTATCATATTATTTGTGTAGTAAAGAATTATATAGATGTACGAGTCGAGTTTGAATTTGATTTCACTGCGGTTATAATATTTTAGAAGACACGTCGTTATTAAAAGAAAAGCAATTAATTTAAAATCGGAATTTCTGTCTTTTACTGTCACAATCTTACTATAAAGAGAAACGATCACATATTGATCGCCGAATCGTTCGAATAAAGAAAAACATGCCTAAATAGGCTAAACCGAGCTAATTGCGATGTACATCGCGCTCATAGAGATCAAAGTGCATAGAGAGGTCTATCAACCCCTCGTCCAATCAACGACGGGCGCACGAACGATTGTTTGTCAGGTGAGGCTCTCGCTTGATTGCCCGATCTAGTTAGAGACGGGCGAGCAAGCGGGATATCGCGCAGGGACTTCGGTTAAACTGTGGGATGCGCCTTCGTTCGCAGAGGATGCGATGTCCTTTCGGATCGGAGCGGAGCGCATGCCAGAGGGGGAAGCCGGGATCTCTTCAATCTCGGGAGAATTACGTGAGATTCTCGTCACGACTAACGCCGCTTTAACCCGCCTGTTTATGAGCATCCACTTCCCTCGAAATTCTCGCACCCTCTATGAGGATCCGAAGCGAGCGAGATAATTCGTTTCGTTAGCTCGCGAGTCTCAAAATTTTTTTCACATCTCTTTAAGTAATATCTTTAATCTACGATATTTTTAATAAGGACGACGCGCGAGTGATAGTCCGTACGAGGTATTAAAATCTGGCGCTAACTTTAAGTGATATAAAATATATAAGTAAATGTATGTACGTATATAAAATAAGGAGCTTTAATTTTTGTCTTTGGAAAGAAAATCTTATTCGTGATGTTATGAAATTTACATATGTTTTATATCATAGAAATATAAATTGCTACTAATCAAATTAGACTAGATCATAACATTTATAATACTTTTAAATTGAAAAGTATACGTTTTTAGATAATGGAAATGAAATGTAAAACAGCTTACTGCAAGCTTACTGCAGTTTCTGTTTTACGTACGTAGACTCGCAAGACAAGGAAACGTGTGAGAAACGTTCGGTTAACACACCTGTGTGAAGTTAGCCCCCCAATGTCGAAAAATTAAAAATTTTTTTTGCAAACGTTTCCCCACGAATACGAATGCCCCGTTGGAATTTTTGTTTGCCCCCCTCTAGTTCAAAAGTTATAAGCAATTCAATTTTGGGGGGGGGGGGCCAACTTCACACTGGCCCCCAATGTCGAAAAATCAAAAATTTTCTTTTTGCAAATATATATATATATATATATATATACAAATATATATTATATATATATATATATACAAATATATATATATATATATATATATATATATATATATAATATATAGACTTTATTTTCTAACATTATAATGACTTGAACAAATAAATCTGTTGAGTGTAAAATTGGTTATTATTTCTATTTCTTCCATATAGCCATCATAAAAGCTTCCTAATATTCTTAAACAATTTATTATTATTATTGATGATATATACATGTATAATTGTTTACTTTATATATTTTATCATTCAATATTTAACACTCTATTTTAATATAAAACATTTCATTTATGAATTTAAACTAGTGTTAGAGAAAATATAATTATTGAATAATATATAACAATTATTATAAGCAAATATTTATAAATGTGTTTATATTTGATAAATACATT
>NJRQ01000105.1:284331-303053 GCA_003063805.1 Aphaenogaster ashmeadi
AGTTGCCAGAACTATTTCGTTTTCTCTCAGTGTACGGAATAGACTGTACCATTATCGAGAACGTAACATTATCCCGCGTCTATCGTTCGTGATGAATCACATCTGAAAAAGTATCCATCTTCGGTCTGATAAGTACCGTGAATGAAAAGATCGGGGATGAAGGGTCACGCACGCACGTACACGAGCTGCGCCGTAAATTCTCTCCGCCGCAAATCCCGGCGAATTTCTCCTCTTGGAGGGGATTACACGTGTCGCGACACGTAAGTGAATCTGCGAAAAAGTCACACGAGTGATATCATCGTCGTCGTCGTCGTCCTAGTGTAGTCGTCGAAACGTCCGCCACCATTAGCTCCACGAGTTTGTGCGCGATTGCATGTGGTTGCATTGCCGATGCATATATGCAGTTGCGGCCTGTCGCTCGCAGACGGCGGAGCCACTTCTCATCCTCACGTTCGGCCGCGTGTCACGTATGCACGTATGCACGTGCACGCGAGTGCGCGCGCCCGTGTGTGTCGACGGGCGTCCATTCCTCATCCGGACTGGGCCCCCCATTCGGGGGCTAGGTGTAGGGGGGCGAGCACTTCGGATATTTGGCAACGAGCCGCGGCCACGGATGTGACCCGGAGTGTGTCTCGTTATTACCTCGATAAACCCGATATTCTCCTGGGACCAACTCGTGCCCAGCATCCCAGTAGCACGTGTCGTTCGCCAGGCTCGTAAATACAAATCCTGCATCCGAGGAGCGCGCAAGGATATGTGTAAGCGCGAGAACTGCATCATCTGGAGGAAGACCCTCGAGAAGATCGTGACTCGCGGACGTGCGCGGACTTTCGAGATAAATTAAGCGTGGAAAGTAAGAATAAATTTACGCGTTGAGATATCACCGGATGATATTAATCATCCGGCATTTCTTCCCGTGAGCGCGCACATCCTCCCGTTGAAAAATGCAAATTCGCTAAATAAGTAATTAGGATTAATACATCGGTCTCTATCTCGGAAAGATTAACGTTCGACGCGAAAGCGCACTGCCCGTTATTTATTAAGGCGCTTAATCTCCCCGGCGGTTATCGCTTATTAATGTCCCTCGAGACTGTTTCGCGAGCGTATAAACTTCATTCACGAAACGTTCGACGCGGCTTATCCCCGTGGCAGTCTCGTTGCATCCCGTCGATGAGCTTCCTCCGTCTTCCCTCTCGCTGCCCTAAGTTTCCCCGAGGGATATCATGCAATCAATTATTCACCTTCAACGCGGCGGCGTGTCGTTTCCAGCCGAAGGTAGTTTCTTATAAAGCGTTCCTCGCGTAAAATCATCCCTTCCTCGCACTTGCATCCCTGCTTCCCCTTCTACACGGCACGTGTTCAGAAGGAAGAATCCCGCGCGTGGATCTTTCGGTTGTACACATCCAGGGCGATAAAAACGGTCGACTACGCAGTATCGACTATGCGATAGAGGGGTATCGTCGTTTAATATCTTCCTTTTTATGTCGCCGTTAGATTTATGGGCTGAGCAATGGCGTGAAACGTTTATTGAGGAGATGCGGAGATGCGTTTCGGTAAAGGCGTGCGATTCTCGCCTTTACAAGGTGCAGCCGGAGATAGAAACACTTGTCCGAGAGAAAAGCTGGTGATTTATAGATGATTTAACACAGTTAAGCTCTGCGCACAATGGAGGAATATTATAGATATTAGGAATAGGAATTAAAATTTTAGAATCAGTTTCCTCAATGAATATTGAACGTAACGCACAATGGATATTAATAAGATATAAGACATAAATGTGTTATACGAAACACAACATAACTTATTATTCATCTATAGTGTTCATTAAGGAAACTGATTCTAAAATTCTCTCTAATTCCTATTCCTAATATCTAATATTCCTCCATTGTGCGCAGGGCCTAAGGATTCGCGGAGAATCCTATAAAATTTATAGATATACTTTATAGATAACTATATTAAATAACTATTAGATAACTATATTATAGATAACCATATTAAAATTTATAGATTCTTGGATCTCTGTATTTATCAACTGAAAGATGTTATTGTACATTCAATTATTTCATTCTCTTATATCCTCATTGATTTTTACGTGTCTCTCACCTTCTTCTTTTAACAGTACTCAGATACTCAGATAAATGCTACATTCCTTGAATCCTCCGTCTTGTAATTTTATCCACGGAACTATCTAGGTCCCTAGAAGTCAAAGAGAAGCGTGTCTCGCGAGCGTTACAAAGAGCCGCAATTTATATCGCGCATTTAGGAAACGGCCTTTCAGCGAAACGGAACGACAGCCGCTCGTTTGAGATATTAATGCGTAATTAGTGCGCCGTTTGTCAACTTCCTCGCTGTTGCGGAAACGCGACAACGCGGCCGGCTGCAAATTGTTCGTTGAACTAGCGTTTCGTCAGTGCGCTTCGTTGGCGCAAATTACGCGGAACGCGAGCGCGTAACAGGAGCGTGCAACACGGTGATAAAAGTCGTGACGATGCTATCCGTGATTGCTTTTACCCCGAAATATCGAAACGTCGATCCACCCGGCTCGTACACATTTGTTAGAGTTTAGGCAACTTCATTTATCTCTGAAATTCAACCATGCCAATTCTATCTCAAGTTATAAATACTTCTATAACTTATATATGGTTAAGAATGAATGTGGAAAATTAACTTCGCTATGAAAAAGATAAAATTTTCCTCTAGTAGTCTGACGCACAGGACAATGAAAAATTGTTGGGATAAGATAAAGGTCCGATATCATGAATTTTCCAATTTCTATACACGGAAAGAACGGTTTTGCTGAAGTATTTAAAAATTTAGTCAGATACAGATCAGAAAATAATTATATTGGAATAATTATATTCAAAATAATTATGTAGGACACTCAAACTGTTTGCTAGGATGTCAAAACTTTTTGCAGCATTGTCATTATGCTTGAGCGTCCTACATAATTATTTTGGACGGTCCAACATAATTATTTTCTGATCTGTATTTGGCTAAATTTTTAGATACTTCAGCAAAACCGTTCTTTCCGTGTAGATATAATGTCGGCTATAATACTTCTCGACTATAATACTTGCCGACTATAATACTTGTCGACCAAGGGAACTGGCATGGTTATTGAGATTTCGCGAAGAGACGCTATTCCGATACTATCACTGTCAATGAAGACAAACCACGTCTTGGAAATAATCGATTTGCCAATTCGATATTTCGATTTTAGTTTATTAGATTTTGATGAGTAGCATCAGTCCTTTATACCAACGGTTTTTTCCATCCTGTATATTTTATTGGAAAGTTATTATTGATGACAAGAGAGGTATGGTTCCTCGTGAATATTACAAAAATCAGAATAGCCGGCAATCTATGCCGGCTGCGAAAAGTCATAAGTCTTGTTAGCGGTGCTTCCAGTTCTTTTCTCTTTCCCCGAATACGAATCTCTCGTAAATCCCGCTTCAGTCCGCAGCCCCGCCGTGCTCCATGCCACCCTTGGCACATCTCCGCGCATCGACGCTCATAAATCAAGGTTGAGTCGAGGGTAAAGTTAATAGGGACGAAGTTTGACATTAATCCAATCCGACGGTAGTCGCTGCGAAAAGTTGCAACGAAAACGGGGACTCTCGCGAAAACATATCGCGCGTGCATCGCGAACGCATTAATACGCTTTTGTCGGTAAATTTACTTGAAAATCGCGGAACGCCGCTATTTGACGAATGGATCAATTTGTCACGGCTCGTGCGAAGATTTATGCATTATCTGCCGAGAAAATACGAAAATATGACGTCGACAAATAATGAAATCTTCTCGAAAAGAAAATAAAAGAAATGAGAAACACGACCCGTAAATAAAATATAACCACAAGTTACATAAATAAGGATATAAATTAAATGAAAATAAGGAAGAATATATATATATATATATATATATATATATATAAATAAATAAGGCTTTTTAATCTTGATCGTTGTTTTGCGATCGGAAAAATTGCTTCAATTTTTGCATGCTCGAAAAAATTCAGTGCGCAACAATAGAACAAAGCTTTCATTTTTGTCTGTCATAAAATGGACTTCTGATCGAAATTAGCCTAACGATCGAATCGACGGGGATTTAGACAGCATTTCCTCCGCACGCGATGAAACGGTCTCCGATATCGAGTGCAATAAAGGCGCATCATAAAACGTGTCGTCGGAAAAATATGGTCGAGCTACGATATAAAAAAATGTAAACGGAAAACAAATTGTCCCCCTCCGATACAACGGCACGCACATTTCGTGAGGAGCGAATCCGAACCGGGAAAGATCAATCGAAAAACGGCCATCGATTACATCGGCTTTTGTAATTTCCGAGCTTTCTTCCGGAGCCCTTCCCTCCATCCCCTCCCGATAGGGTCTCCCCGAATATTTCTTCGAAGCGGAATTGGCACGGGACACTCCCTACCTTTACTTTTCTTAAATTGATGGATGTTGGCTTTGTCATTCCAATGAAATGGAGGACGATCATCATTACGCTTGTGACCAATAAGTAGCATTACTTTTTATATCGACGTACATATGCTTCTAGTCTGGCTACAAATATGCTTTACATGGTAAAATTTATCGACTAATTTTTTGCGAACTTTTTCGTTTTCTTTACAAAAGTGCCGACGTAATCTTTAGATATTAAACTTGAGGTTGAAAAATTTTTTGTGAATTAACTTCAAGTAGGGTAGATGCACTATTTGTGGCCACATTAAGGCCATTTGTGGCCACACAGTTCTTTGCCATATAAAGAATAAATTTAACCTAATCTGCCTGTCTGCATGATCAACGAGGTGCTTGCAGAATGAAGTTCTCTCGATTGTTACGCACTACAGCCAATTTGAAAGTAAAAAAATTACGAAAATCGCGCAAATGGCCAAAACCGGTGCAGTGGTCAGAACCGGTACATCTACCCTAGCTGCTAATATAAACAACAAAATATTATAAATTAGTCTTGAGCGATGTACGGGCAGAATCTTAATGTAAGGATTTTATTATCGGGTTATTTAATATTGAGTATCAAAAAATTGGCAAAGCAGGTCGCGTACAATCGAAATATCTTCAGAATGCCGAAAGCGAAAAGATGATGAGTTTCCGGTGGGTCGCGATCGCGCGGGGGGTGATTTGTACGGGATCCCGTTAATGGATCGATTCTGTAAATTGCCGCGTTTCCGCCGGGGTCTCATAATGCAGATCAAATTAGGCGCTCGGCATCGAGATAGAGAGCGGGCTCGATCACGGATCGGTAATGGAATTGAACGAAATTCCGGGATACCGTATCGGGCCGCGCACAACTTTGAGTACACCTCCCCGGCGCCAATGTTGCGGATAGAGGGTCGCTATCCTTATCGGTCCGAAGGTAAGCAAGACATTAAGGCGTTTCCCTTCGGTCCCTCTATCTCCGACGAGGGGGAGGACGAGAGTATCGATCCCTGCGGAAGACAAGGAGAGGACAACGTCGTTTCTAGAGCCCGGGGGGAACCACCGGAGTCGACAGAGCTGATCGAACCTGTTACCACGCCATACCCGTAATGAAATTATATGATTTCGTTTAATTCGACGTAACGTCGGCCGGGTAAATCGAGGTAATCAGCCACGGCTATTATCAAAATCCGCACAGCGTCGTATAAATGTCCGAATTACGTAAACGCGTTGTAACGATTCGCATTTATATCCGGCGGATTGGAAATTATATTTGGAAATCCGATAGAGCTTCGATAGAGCCTTCGTCGAGGGTCTTATGGAGGGACTACCTACCGTTGTACGCGGGAAATAGTGTGTCTTTCCGATGATCTCTCGGCAAAGAGATTATATCACGTGTTCGTCTGATTATCGTTTTGTGCCGGTGCCACATCACGCGAGCGACATAATACGCGTTATCGCGGGCAGACTTCGTGTAAAGCGCTGTACAGCTTTTCGTGACGGGTATATTTATCATACGTGAAAGGGAGAAGTTTTTACCATGAGAAAGAGTGTCTCCGTATATGCGCACAAGAACAGCCCTTTTCTTCGACTCTGGCGGCAAGTTCCAAGGACTCTCGGGAACGACTCTAACGACCCCCGAGCTTAAAGCAGTTCGGTGACAACTTATCCAACGGTGGACACTTCTCGAATCTAAGATACGGTGCACATATTCCTTTGTAGGAAACGAAATAATGCCGACGAAACTTATAGATATTAAAAACTTATCGTATCTTTCTACGATAATGCACTATGATTTCATAAATCACTACTGATCTATTAAGTACACAGATGTTTTAATAAAGAAAATTTTTTTGGTTTAATATGCGGGGACAATTGGGAAATATCATTTTGATTGGATGAAACAATTGGTTTTTTTTTTATCAAAACTGGCTATGAGAACGACGTCGTTACTCATGTAACAAACGTTCGTATAACAAACTCGTAACAATTAAGCTTTCTGATTAATACTTTATATCTGCGTGAGTGAAACAGGTCTTGAAGCGTCCATGTTTCTGTCTCTCTTATCCGGGCCTAAGTTCCCGTGTGTATCAATGCCCGAACGAAAGTTCGCGAGAACACGCGGGAGTTCGGAACACTCGAGTGTCGCGATGCAACCGCAACTCCGATACCGGAGCCGCCCGAGATATATCTTAATAGAGACGAATTAATTAACAAGATTGATGTCGAAGAGAGAGAACCACAATGAACAAGAGCTAGCCCAGGTACCAGGCCGTTGCGATATCCCACCAAAAATAGGCACCGTTATTTCGAGAGGGGTCGTGAGAAGAGGGGCGAAGGACACTGTGGCGGGAGAGGAAAGGCTGGAAGGGAGGGGGAGGCAGTGGCGGGATGCTGGTGGCGGATTGAAAGGGACCAGGACGATGGAATTGGGGTAGCCGGGGTGGAGTGGCGGCAGGGTGAAATAGGTTGGGACGGTGGATGGGTGGTGAGGCGACGTGGGGATCGGTCGGGTAGGATGCAAGGTGCAATCAATAGCGAGATTGCCCTCGCTCGGTCGCTACTCGACGCCAATATAGGACCGTTATAGACACACACGTAGAGCTGTTACGATTGCAGATCTACGCGGGGGTGCTGCATGTGCCAGGGGGGGATACAGGGAGCACGGGGGTTGTAGCCGAACGGCGGTGACGGCGAGACGGGAGCGACCGCGGCTTAACGGCACCATCGCGTGCAAAAGGCGCCCTGAAAAGTTCCCAGTTTCCGGCGGTGGATGATAACCGTCGGGATAACTGGAGCACGGATATCTCGAACTCCTCCGTACCCTCTGCTTTCTTCGCAGACAGGGAGACGATAGGTTTTATGCGCTGTTTCTCTTCTGATTTCAATATTGCGTCGTCTGAGATCCACGTATGTTTCATCCGCTGAACTTGGCGTTGTCGGCCGCAGTTCCGCGGAACATTCGAATTTTCGTTAGCGGACGGAGAAATCGTTTTCACTCTCTTTAATTATAACACGGAAAAAACGATAAGGTTGCCACAACCACAATAATAGTAACATTTGGTACAGCCACGTCCTGTGGTTGTCACATTCACATTGATGTGAAGGCAACTATATGCATTTGGTACAGCAAACATAGTGAATGTTGAGACAAACATATATAGATGCACTACACAAAATAATGTGAATGTGACAACCACAGGACGTGGCTGTACCAAATGTTACTATTATTGTGGTTGTGGCAACCTTATTGTTTTTTCCGTGAAAGTATATCAGATGTTTATATGTACACCTAATTCGATTGTATAAGTTATTAATCCTGAAAACGTCTGGAAAACATTATGCCATCGCTAATGTTTTAATGTGAGGTGACAAACGTTAACGTTGTTAGAAATTAGAGAATATTTTATTGAATGTTAATTATTTACTGCACGGAGAAAATTTTATATTAAAAATTACTATGTATGTTATATTAATAATTATTAAACTCTTTTGTGTGAAAACAGTAAAAATTTTTATAATTCCAGCATGGTCCACGGCTACTGCCATACATAGTAATTTTTAATATAAAATTTTCTCCGTGTGGCGATTGGAAAAATAGATTTTTGGTTATTAAATTAACATTTGAAGAATTATTGAAAATAGATCCCAAGAAATGATATTTGGTTACCTTTTTTATAATAAAGAGTAAAAGTTTATTTTGTAACTTGAAAATGAATGGAAATCGGACATTGTATTGTTAAATAAGGCACTGGTTATAAATAAGTAAATCTTATTTGTACTGTGATACAAATCTATGTACACGAAATTAGCACATGAAAATTAATCATGGTCGTCGTATATCAAGGATATCGTTTGTTAAAGATAACTGAAAAATTAACATGGTGATTCACTATACCAATATTACGTATAACAGACAATAAAAAATTAACGTGTTGATTTTATTATATTAATATTATAACAGACAATGAAAAAATATTACAAACTTTAAAAAAAGCTCGAAACCAGATTTGCGAGATGATAATTGCCAATTATTTCTTTTTGTTCCATCCTTTATCCGGCCGTGATGACAAAAATAATTCCCTTGCTTTCCATTTTGATTATAATTTTTAAGTATCTTGGAAGGAAAGAGATAATTCGTTTAGTCATCAATTCGAAGCACATTTCTTTCGCCAAGGGCGAGGGCGGAGGCAAGAGGGGCATTTGCCCTCTCCCTTGGAATTAACAAAAAATTAAGTATTTGATCTCTTTTTAAATAAAGGTTGTGCTAACCTTGTCGATCTCTTTCCTAATCTATAGGATTAGGTGTATAATTTTCAACAAAAGGCGCATAAATTTCAAATTATAAGTATTCTAATTCTGGAAGTAACATTTTGAATCGTGCCCCGCCCCCCTTGGAAAAAATTTGCGACGCCTTTGTCTTTCGCAGATGCGCTCTATTATTCATGTTACTAGTTTGACGTTAAACTGTCACTGAGTATGCTTACATGTTTGCATATGGGTATGTTTGAATGTGTATGCGTGCGGTTAACGCGAATAGCTACCTAGGGAAACGCACGAGGCGTTGAGATACCATGAATACTTCATCTCCGTGTATCGATACGCCTCTTGCGTTGGCTTTAAGCCGCCGATTATATTATCGAGACCGTTTATCGCACGATCAAAGTGCATACGTTTGCTTTGTCTTGTGCGCGGATTACATCGGCGGTAGAATACAACGCGGTAGTTTTTTTTATCCAGGGATGTAAATGGAAAGCCGTAGTAGAATGGTAAAGGAACACTTTAACACGATTGCGGACAATTAAAGTAAAACATTGCATTTTTAAAAGAATATAAAATGCATCGATGACAATTGATTTTGCCGCGACTAAACTCTTTTGATAATGCTCAAACACCAAAGTGTGACTCAACTAATGCTTTCAAAATATCGCGTACCACATTTGGAACGAAATTGCTATTCACGTACTCTGCACGTCGAAGATAATAACAATCATTTATGGTTCGATAATTTTTATTTTGGCAAAGGATCCAAGGCTGGGAGAATTGGGGTAACTTGAGAATTTATCACCGGGTTTCTGCCAAATCGTAGCGATTTATTATTTCTGCATCCGCGTATACGGAACTTTTCAGATCGCATCGAAATATATAATGTTGATAATGCTGTTGTGAGTAACATCGTTGATGTTAGGAATCGAGTATTTGTGATAGATCGAACAGGTAGAAAGAGGAGCGGCCGGTGCGAGTTCTAATTAAAACGATAATTAACTGTCCGTACATTTAAACCCCATTCCGACCGGCTATTTGTGTGTGCCTAAGTATACTTCTAGCAGATAATATATCTTATGTAAGATCGATGTAAACATCGCGAATACAGACGGTCGTATGTTGCGAACGACTCTATTCAATGTAGATACGCATTTAGATTACGTGCATATACAAGCATTATGAAATCTCCCTCTTCCGTCAACTGCAATGTTTTCATACCATTTTTTAATTGGTAATTATACGCGATTTTTATTAGATTTCTCGATAATTGTTGACTTTCTATCCAATTTATATAAGACTAATCCAAAATTATATTACTTCTATGCATACAAGTAAATTTTCTTAGTAAAAAAATTTTTATCGCCATTAATAATATTTTATTTTAATATGTCACTGATGTTTTGCATCAATTATTTATTTATACATGTTCGAAAGAGAGTTTAACATTAGACGACAAGTCTGAACTGGCTGGAAGATAATTATTTATTTTGTATCTTATTATATTTAAAAAAAGATCAATTATAACCAACTTGGGGAATAAATTGACACATATATGTAACATTTATTCGATATATATATGTTTAGAAATCTCGCGATGTTAATTTTAAAACGTAGACGAATTACTTATTAAATGATTGACGGAAATTAATAGTGCTAATCATTCATGGATGACTGAATATTCATTACGTATAATGAAACGAAGGCCTTATCTTGAAAATCAGAAACATCCCATTTAATTATTCATAAGCACGTCCGTAATCCGCGCGATTATACAACATTCTAATGGAAAGGTTGAGAAAGTTCCGCCATACGGTCCAAACGCGGTTCCATTATTAAGAATAGTTAAAGGAAACATTGTGGCGCAAACAAAAGAGGAAGGAAACAGAGCCTTAGGACTTGCGGCGGCTCGATGTCGAGCTGGGACGGTTGCAACTGCAACGCCGTGGAGTTTGCACGCGGCTGCAACGAACCTCGAACGGGTTGGGGAGGCCACTCGAAACTTAAGACAAGTGGAAAAAGTTGCATCTTGCACGGCCGGGAAACGAGGGAAACAAGCGCCGGATAAAACCAGCAACAATCTTTTTTTTCCCTGCCGATGCTTTGTCTTCACGCTGGAACGACGTACGGATTTTCTAACGAGCGCTTTTGTGCATTTTCACGCACGTCCGCGTATCAGGCACGCAAATTGTTTAATCATTATTTTTACCGTGCAGAATAGGATCCCCTAGACAACTTGTATAATGAAGTCTTTTCTGTCGGATTTCGAGGTGCTTTTGTTCCATAATTGCGTTGGACGAAATGTTTTCTCATAATTTTCAAATTGTTAACAATTTAACATTTTAAATGAATACTTAAAAATTGTAATTGCAAAATTTGAAAATAAATTAATAGGAAAATTATATGTGAGAAAATGAATTGATTTAGGATACGCGAATAAAATTATAATGGCACGTACTTTCTAAAGGATTTGAGAGCGATCGGGATCTCTTTTCACCGTTAGCTACAGAAAGGAACGGCGAGCCGTGTCGGGAATAACGCGCTTCCGTTTCGCTTCCTTCCGGTTGTCGTCTCTATTAAATCTCCCGGTGTTAGGAGATAGGAAGAATCTCTTCTCGCGCGCTCTCGTCAAAAGCACGAGACAGGACGAGATCTCCGAAGGCCGAAGGAGTTGGACCGAACAGAGCAGAGCGAGCTCTCCTCGGTTCCTGATATTGATCCGTATTCCATTCGCGCGGAACTAGTCCTCTCTCCGGAGCAGCTTTTCTCCTACTCTCCCTGTTTCTCGCTCTATCCTCTGTAGACTCTCTCTCGCCCATTCCGGTTGTCATCCCGGATTCTCTCTTCCTCTGTTTTTCTCTCTTTTCCTCTCTCTCTCTCCCTCTCTCTCTCTCTTTCCCTCTCTCTCTCTCTCTCTGTCTCTCCCTCTGTCTCGAGGGACCGCGATTTCTCCCAGAACCTAGGAAAAGGGAGAACTAACGCGATGCTGTCTCTCCCCTCTTGCGTTTCGAAGGAAAGTGAGAGAGCGTGGAAAGTTGGTCCCCGGTGGCTTGAGGGCTCGCACAAAAACGAAGTGAGGGTAGCGGCCAGGCGCGTGGAAGAAAAGGGCGAAAAGACACGGGAGAGATGCTGAGCCTGTGTAGGACAAGCGGGAGAAGTTGCGGCGCGAGATTTTTTTGCGCGCACCATTAGCTTCTTACGTTTTGCGCTTAAAGTTCTCTAATCAGCTCTCTTTTTTTATCTATAACTCTTTTTGTCCATTATCCCTGGTGTATATTACCCTAACGAAGTTATTGGTATTTCCTTAACGAAGTAACGTTGCTTTAATGCGAACGTTGCAATGGACACGGAAGAAATACAATCGTTTCCTGGGGGATTGTTTCGTATAAGTGCACTTGTCACTCTCGAGGAGTTCCGTCATCCATCGAGAGTGCGATTGTTGGTGGCTTTACGGGAAGCAATTGCAGTCGTCAGCATATTGGCCGTTCGTCACTTTTCCCCGCTATTAACCCCGCGGCAAAAATACTCGCGCGCTGTGAAAACTGCGGTTTTGTAAGTGTCTCTTGTACAGGAAAGGATCGTCGTGACATTCTCCTTTTGTTCTTTTTCTTTTTCTCTCTCTTTCTCATCTTCCTTTTTCTCTCTTTGATAATCGCACGACCCCCTGGCGCGGTGCCAGGGGTGCATCAATTCTCTTTTTTTTTCTTTCCCTCCTTTTTTTCCTTACCGGTAGGCAATCCGCGACAAGAGATTTTTACTATTATGCTTTGGAGACGGGAGGAAAGTTTTGTTGCAATAAAAGCAGATGAGTTCGTTGGCCGTCGCCGAGTCGCATAAGGTCAGAATTTTCAAAGTGAATTTTCCCGCAGGAAGAAGCATCGTCTGTGGACGATCTCTTCTCAGATTTAACATACGCTCTAAAAAAAACGTGTAAATAGTATTATATATAATTAAAATATTATTTATCGGAACGAAAATAATTAATGTTACACTACATATTTTATATTTTATATTTAAGCACAATTCATATTATTTTCTTAAGGAAAAATATTTTCATTTTTCTAAAGTTAGAAGTAAAATAATATATAATATAAATATCTGGCATATATGTCACAGGAATTTAATAAATATCTAAATAAGGTTAAAGCTCTCGGGATGTGTAATCACAAATATTAAAAATATAAAGAACAAGGCAAATGAGAGCCAGCGCAGTTGGTAGAGCGAATAATAATTCAATATTTGTGTCAAATAATCATAAATTTATAAAAAATAAAAAATAACAGTCTCAAACGTTTCGGCCTTCTATTTTGGGCCCTCTTCAGTGTGTGTTAATAAATATCATATCTGTATAAACGGTATACAACTTGTAAGTCCAAAATTCTTGACGTCTGAATCTTAATTAGGGGAAAAGTCGAAAAGTTTGGCATTAAAGTTATGATTTACGATAATCGCAACATTCTGCGCGAAAATGCGGTACGCTCGAAATTCCGTAATCCGCGCTGAAAAGATTCGCTTCGCCGTTGAACGTGACAGGTCCTCAAATTATTCTGTCAAGAATCCGACAGCTCGAGAAACGTCGTAGCCTGCGAGAGCGTCGACGCGAATGCGCTAATTTAATTATACCGACGACGGAAGGGTGTCCGTGTCGCCGTTATTTAGCTTAATTCAGTCTACGAAATAAAAATCCGGCGGGAAAGAAGAAATGTCTGTTGTCCGCCGCAATTTCGATGTGTAGCGCGATATATCCCGCTCGTTGTACCGCAGTGTAACCGTAAGCAGCATTGGCACGCGAGTTCCATCTGCGGGCGTACAGCAGAAAATTCCTTCGATCAATACAGCGAAATAAAATAAAGGGAGGAAAACTTTTAAAAAATATGATATATATACACATATGCCGCGCCCCCTTTTCGTGCCTTCGGTCGCCGAAACTTCTTCTCTGCAACCCCGATCATCGACTATCAACTCGCTGTCTTCTCTCCCGAATACGCCGAGATATTAATGCTGTACTCAATTACATTTACACAAAGATACTTATCTTTAACTATATACACTGAAAGAAAGGCTTGGTTATAAAAATCCAGACTTGGTTAATGTTACCAAGCACCTTGGTGAAATAGTTTCAACTAAACGTATAATAAGTATTACATAATTTAGTTGGCTCAACTAAACAAAATTTGCTCTTTTATAATTATTACAAAATGTTTTGTTATTATTATTAAAATCGGTAATAATAATCAAATACTTCAAAAGAAAGTATACTAAATGCATCTCACAAGTTTACCAAGAATTTTTTTTTCAGTGTATAAATCGTTTGAATATATCGTAATGAAAATGATATTAAAATGATATGTAAAAATAGGATATAATTGAGAGTATATTCTATCATTGTTGGTTCTATCATTAGTTCTATTAGTTTCATTGAATTTAGATACAATGGAATATCATGCTGTTCAGAAACAGCAATTTGCTTTTTTTTATGAATAGATGGAATTACTATAGTATTATCATCATTAACTTGCATAGGGATACTTTCCCAGGTGTTCAAAGAAAGAGAGAGAGAGAGGGGGAGGGGGAGAGAGAGAGGGAGAGAGAGAGAGAGAGAGAGAGAGAGAAGGAGAAAGAGAATGGAGTGAATGACAAAAGAAAAGAGAGTGCTGTTCAGAAAAACGACAAAAGAGAAGGCAAGTATGGTCCTGATCGGCGATAGAACGTGGTCGGAATACGATGCAGCGACGAATAACGAATATGACATCGTGTCGGGTTTCGAAACCGCCCAACTTGGCGCGAAGTCACGGCCGCAATATCAATCAAACATCCATTGTCTAGCGCCATCCGTTACATCCGATTTTCCGATGCGCATAATAACGTGAAATAGTGTTAGATAGTTTAGATAGACGATTTATCTAAAACATATTCTCCTAGAATTGCAATGAGAGATTGAAGGAAACAGAAAAGAAGAGATTGTGGCTGGCAGATAGCGGATTAATTATTGTAGTGTTCTACATATAAAAGTAAAGATACAGGAAAGAAAATGACTATAGACATAATAAAATTTCACGCTTGATACAACAATTCTACTAATTGTAAAATTGAGTGAGAAATCTGTTATTGAGATTACAATTGAGCGTTTTGGTACACATCGTGCTGGCATGTAAATTGTCTTCGACTGAATAATGCGAAGTGTCATAGGAAACGCGCGGATATGTGCGAGTTCCGAAATAATTGAATATGTCTGAAGCTTCGTAAGTTTCTGCGAGTTGAACAAGTTTGTCATGAAGGGAAATCATGGTTCGCCTAAGTGCTGCAGCCATGAGAAAACGACGACAGTGGTTGGAAGCCATTGGAAAGTCATCAGGGCCACTATGGAAAACTTGCCGAAAGATTTGCATCTCTATAGAAGCCTTGTTGATGCGCATGGTGATTTCCATACTTCTTTTGCCGTGGCTGGCTCTTAAAATTGTGCGAGTTTAGACTCGTGGCATTGTTAAGCTTCCAGATATTGATTCAAATTATTAATACATAATAGCAACTGTTTATCTATTAAAGCAATTTTATTTTTCTAGCAAGAAACATATTCAACGAATTGCGGGATAATAGCTTTTTTTTTTCAAAGAATTAGTATTTAGGCAATTTTTAATGGATTGATATAATAAATTGAACTTTACGAAGTTTGATAAAACAGATTTGCGAGTTAAAATAGCGATTGACACGCGTTAAGTCGAGAACATGTCGAGAGCTCGATTTGAATCAAAAGAGCTTGCACGTCTTCACCCGTTCAGGAACACCTGTGTTGTTCGATAAGCGTTATCGCGACGCCTTGCAATGGGAGAACAAAAGAGGCCGTTCGTGGAAATGACTGCGGTGAGAAACGTAGCGGCGAATCGTTGCGGAAATTAAGGGCGTACTTGCCTGTGAATGTAGTTACATTGTCGTTGCAATGTCCCGTATAAGTGTGCATCGTTTACGCGCCAGAAAAAGCAGCAAGGGATTCGAAACATTAGTCTCGAAATAAACGAGTAAATAAAAAAATGTAATCAATGTAATCACAAACGATGCACAAAATTAATATTGAGAATATGTAAAAAGTTGAATTAATCTGTGTAATTTTTAACTTTATACTAAATATGCTTTTTCTAAATTTGGTAACGCCTCTGCCATAAAAAAGAATTATGTTCTATAGTGGCATATTATATATTCCCTACTGTACAGAATTAATTAACATTTACTATTTAATGATTTTTATTATTAAATAATTAATGCCCCAGACGATGCCCTCTTTTCTCATGTCGTTGATATGGAGAACGGATTGCGGGATTCACATTAGGATGATACGGACAACGGGTTTTTTTCATATTTGGACGATTTATATGCATTTGCGCTGAACTTGGCTTTTATGACCATCATTATTATTTATTTATTTATTTTTATATTTTTTATATTAATATTCTCTCTATTAACGATGACTTGCGTTTTTTATTATGTTGGACTATATTCTTAATATTTATTTGTATTTATGTTTGGCTGAAGAAAACTCGGTGAGTCGAAACGGTTCCTTTTTTATGTAATATAAGTTTTATATAATTATTTTATAACATCCTTTTGATTGCTCGTTTAGGCCCTACACTAATGTATATTTCTATTGCTGAGCAATAAACGAGCCATAATTTACAATTCATAAATAATTAATACTACATCTTTATAGAATTTTTATCACAAATTCCGTAGTATACAGCGTGAGTTTCGCGTCGAAGAACAAAACAATTCTCGTGCTTGTCGTTCGTCTGACGCCCGCTTCTTTTTCTACTGCAAGCGGTCAGGGCAGTAGTATAGCTCGACGTCTTGCAAGACGGGCGAGGTTCGTGACACAGCAGGCTTGCTTGTTGTTTGCGGGCTTCTAAAGCAGTTCGGGGGGGTACGTATGGGAGGAACGGGTGCCTTGGGGAGCAGAGTATGAACCTTACACGGCCTTGGCGAGCGTCCCGTACTGCAATAAAAATTAGGAACTTTCGTCCCTGAGTCGCGCGAGGCGAAAACGTCCCGTGAAAAATCCGCGCTCGGTCAAGAAATAACGTCTACTTGTTTCTCTACGTGGAACTCCACGGGGATGTATTCGGAGGTAGTCGCTGTCCCGTGGGAATAGTACGAACAACCCCGGAATCGATTCTACCGACTTCGAAGATTGCGGCGACTAGCTGTCGCAATCTGTCCGCAATAAGATCGAATACGTCTTTAATCGTATACTCAGATTAATTATCGGTGAAATGAAACGCTATTAATAGCCAAAAATTATATCAATGAAACGAAATAGGAAGCATAACGAAAAGGATTTTTTTAGATTTTTTCTCATAGTTAAAAATTTTATTTCTTTATTTGATCTTAACACACAGAATTTAAATTTAAATTTAATTAAATATACATAGGAATCGAATTTATTGAAAAGTTGCGGGAAAACATGACGTTCGATCTTCGCTGAGAAAGAATCTTGAAGTTTGCCGGAGAATCCCCAGAGATGGATGAAGGGGAGCGCGAGGTATCTGGGACACTCTGTGGAATATAATACAAAGTAATTTATATAAAAGAGAAAAAGAGAGTGTGTGTGTGTGGTAAAGCAAAATTACGGTGTAAAATTGCGATACATCGCGAACGACGGTCTATCGATATGTCGCCCGACGCGAAAGGATGGTCTTCCTCGAAGCTGACACTGATGCGTTTCCAGCGGACGGAAGGAGACACACTGAGGTCGAAGAGGGTCCCTCGTTCGTCCATCACTTCCTCTATATACCGTCCATCGTGACCTGATTGATAGCGTCTTACGTGTCCGATACCTTGCTTCGGCCGTTTTAATCTCTCACAACACACCGCTGCAATTTTACAACGACGCTATATCCCGTTAATAGTCGATTTAAATTTATCATATTATTGCCCGGGCGTGTATTACACATTTCGCATTGGCTTGATGAACATAAATGAATAGCTAGTTTTAGGAATATACACTTTTAGCAATTCTTGTGTTAATTATTTCGAAATTTTTCTTTCTTACGTTGTAACAAATCAATATTGACACATACATCTATATACAGGGTGTTTCAGAATTGCACGGCACTATTTTAGGGAAATATTTTCTAGGTCAGAATGAACAAATAAGTTTATATAAACATATGTCCCAAACTTGTTTATTAGTAAGATATTAAAGAGTAAAGATTATGTTTAACAGTAAAACATTTAAAGTATGTTTTTGAAGTGGCCGAAGCTGCAGCAACTATCAGGAATAATCCTGATAGGCGTGCCACAGAAACATGAATTCATCGTGCTGTCAGCTGCATTCAACAAAACGGCGGCCACTTCGAAAACATACTTTAAATGTTTTACTGTTAAACATATTCTTTACTCTTTAATATCTTACTAATAAACAAGTTTGGGATATATGTTTATATAAACTTTTTTGTTCATTTTGACCTAGAAAATATTTCCCTAAAATAGTGCCGTGCAATTCCGACACACCCTGTATATAGAGACAATTACACAGGCCGACAAATTTCGACTTTTTTTTTATTCTCAAATCTTAATAGAAGTTTCCGAAGGATTTTGGCGTGCTGAAGCCGAATCCGTTGCCCAAATGGCTCTATCACGTCAGGTTTCGGAGATATCTGTACTTAAATGTGCCAAAAAGGCCATTTTTCGGTTTTTTTAGGTTGAAATAACTATAAAACAGTACATGTTAGGTCCATTTTTTCGGCGAATTTGAATTCTGCAGGAAAAAATCTATAGAAACTATACGTTATATCTTGAAGATTGATAAAAGAATACTACCTCCAGGACGCTTCAATTCGCGAGCGAGTTGCTGCCACGCTACGGTTAACTGCGAGCCACTACGAATGACTCGAGGCATCTTCAGCGTGAAATCTTGAATTCGTTGCCCTAAGGCAGACTGAAGTGACATCATTTAACAAAGTCAATAGCTTTTCTAAGCATTACGGAGGCTTCTTGAAATATTTCTAAATTGTGCAAAGTAAAGATTACTTT
>NJRQ01000105.1:317881-347044 GCA_003063805.1 Aphaenogaster ashmeadi
TAGGGTTAATGATACGCGATGCAAGTGTGGTATAAAATAAAGCGTGAAACATTCGGACAACTTTTATTTAATCTCGCGCGACAGAAGTACGTCGAGCATGAGATCCCGTAAAAATTCAGCTGGGTTTAGCACGATCGTTGGCAAGTGCGTTATTAGGCGCAGTCGCAGGTGCACGAGGCGGCAAGCTGTAAAGGGTTTAGTCCTAAGTTTGGTGTGGTGCAATCAAAATGAGCTCGGCGTTCGGTCGCCGAGTTGGCTCGCAATATCCAATAATCGATGTAATACCTTGTCGGGACGCGAAAACCGGAATTCCCTGCTGAAGCCTATTATACGGTCGAAAATACAGATAATGTAATTATACGGCTTTGCCGGAAACGACGCCGGGGATTTCGACGCCGTCGGCCGAGAAAGGCCGCGTCGTGTTCGCACACACAGAGAGAGAGCTCGCACATAATATTAATGGGAAATAAAACAGAAATTAGTGTCGTACAGACAAGTGGCTGCAATAATTAACGATAATTTCTAGCTCTCGTTATCGATCCCTGTTAATGTTAATATCGTGAAATAGTATTTTAATGATTTTTATTAAACAGATTTTTGTTAAATACGCCAAACCTGAATTACTAGACTATTAATCTTTCAATCAATTGAGATTCTACTCTCAATGTACCATATTGCGTTCTATATTTTTGCCACTTATAAATATGTATTGTAATTGTTTTTTATTATTTTTATTATTAATTTTACACGGTAATTATGATATGAAATTGTTATATAAAGTAATGACTATCGCCATCAATTCTACTCACGATGCGTTGCTCGCATTTGCATAAAAAAACAAGCTTTTTCTATTCTCGTGATAATAAACTGAAAATTTGCGTATTCCGTAGACCCTTGCCTTTTATTTCCGGCACATAATTTTTCATCACAAAGCTGTCTTCTGATGACTCGTCGCTTTTAACATCGCGGAAGAAGGAAGAAAACCGTGGCACCCGCAAAGTAAAAAAAAAGTTTCTATGGCCATTGTTACGAACTTGACTTATCGTGAGATCTCATTAGCGGGAAACGTATATCCGCTTGACGAAGAAATCAATTCTATTAATTGATAACGCTATCTATCTGTGCGCGGACACATTTCGTAATTTTAATGATAATTAAGTGTCGTTGAATCAAAACAAAAATTTATTAAATCGATGCAAATATTTAAGTTAAGTTAGAGAGTAGTACGCGAGGGAGCACCTTTGCGAAAAGTGAAGAATTTAGAATGATTTATTAATGAGATAATATATCTCGCGGAGAAGAGAAGACCGAGGAAACTCTGTTATGTATTATAAGAAGTAATAGCTCGAATTTGCAAAGTTTCATATTTGCATAATTGAATAACTAATGTTAGTATGATGGCTTACGCTGCGTAAGGAATGTTTATATTAAACAAAAATTTATTACAAAAAAATAGAACGTAAGCTATTTTACTGGAGAAGAGGTTCTCAATTATATAAATGTGTAAATTTAATTTCTAAAGTATTTCTTAAGCCAATTATAACTTTTAAATCATAATCGGAGATTCGTCTGAAATCCGCGGTGCTTGTATAAAATAGGGATTCACAAATTAACAAGGTACGGTTTGAAGGGCCCCTGTTATCGGAACGATTCGTGAAATTTGAGTCGTTCGTTCGGCAAACACGCAAAATCCCTGATGCGCGACTCGCTAAAAGGCGGCGAAGCATAGAGGTGCACTTTTTTCCGGGCTCTTTGTCTCGCGCGCCCACTCCGCTTTGTGTGCATACAAAAGTGACACTTGCCAGCGGCTGTCTTCCGGGCAATTGTCTTTCCCACGACTACGGCGGCTCTATCGAGCTGCAAGTGAGCTGCAGTTACACATGTTGGCGCGCGATTCGCGTTTCTCCGCAAAGCACCAGGAGCTTTTTCTCTTAAATCTTCCAACGACCTCGCGATGGTCTTTCGTTCATCATGCACTACATTTAAGAAAAAAAAAAGAGATTTACGTTCTGAGAAAGATACCCTAGAATTAAATAATAGGAAAAGCTAAGAATTGATGGTCGAACAGTTGCGACGTCCGCACGGATTGTAGAGAGGTCCAGGTTCGAATCCTGGCTGAGGTAAAGTTTTTCGCAACAAATTCTTTACATTATAATTAATTCCACTCTCTTTAGAAAGAACCAAAACCCATGGTCGAAAAACGTCGCGATTCGCGATATATTAATTTAAATTAAAAACTGGCCAGTTGAGTCGAAACAAATCTCTTCTGTGGTTTAACCCTTTAAGGCCAAGGCATCGATTCCGTTTGAGTAAAATTTTACGATCAACGATCACAATAGTGGCTTGTTTAGCGGAAACACTGTTTTACGAATTGAGATAGAAAATCTAGCTCCATATAAAACGGATCAAGAGTATTATATCGACAGAAACACTACTTTATCAATACAAAACATTTGGGAAGAACTCAAAAGTGAATATACATAATTATGTACACTGGGTCTTAAAGGGTTAATATTTACTGGCGAAGAGAATATCCCATCTCTTGTTTAATTAGAATTATTTTAACTTATCGTTTTACTTTAATTAGGTATTTCAACGATTTTGATTATATTAAAATAAGCGAGAAGCCTGATTACAGTCAGAATACTTCAATTTTCTCTTTCTCATTTTTATCTAATACGCTCGGGCATGTAATACTTTATAGAACGAAATAATCAAGAAACAAATGTACTGGGTCAATTATATTTTGAAGTCATTTACTGGTTTTAATATCGCTGGGCATACCATCGGATTTCCGGGCGGTGCTTCGAGTCTCGATAACGGCGGCAGATTGAGAGTGGCGTGAGCGTAAAAATCACTCGATATTGAATCCTAAATCCTTTCGCTTTTCGCATTTTTCCGGTCCCCTTCTCGGGCTCGCTACGGGCGAGTTATTGCGACACGTTGCAGCGGTGCATCCGGGTTTCGGGCGCGACACACGTGTAAGCGAACGTACAGGACGCACATACAGATCGCCGGAAGTAATACCGGATTTTCGGGGATAAAATGTTTTCCCATTAATACCTCCGCGGCCGATACACGCATACACGCGCATCCGTGGTCACGGCGGAAAATATTTGCCGGTTGGAATTCACGTTCATTATCTGGAGCGCAACTAATTGGCAAGCGGAGGACAGCGATATTAGAATTTCGATGCTTGCGTGAAATTCATCTTGCTCCGGATTTATACGGGGAAAATCCGACGATGATGAGAGAGAGGACTCGGACATACAATCCGCTCCGGGGAAACTCGACCTTAACTTGAATAATAGATTCCTTGACGAATTTGAGTGGGCAGCTTCCACCG
This sequence comes from Aphaenogaster ashmeadi, assembly GCA_003063805.1. Classification (NCBI taxonomy): domain Eukaryota; kingdom Metazoa; phylum Arthropoda; class Insecta; order Hymenoptera; family Formicidae; genus Aphaenogaster; species Aphaenogaster ashmeadi. Next base: position 321,228 of record NJRQ01000105.1, read on the forward strand.
TTATTACCGTCACCAATTCTGAGTAGGGCCGGTCCGGAAATTTCAAGCGATAAATAACGGAGAAGCGTATCTAGATCGATCGCGTCCTGAATACTCGACACTTTGGAAATCGTGAAATTTATAACCCGAGGACTTTCGATTTTTCGAAATTTAAAAAATTCAGACAGTTCCCTATCTGCTTATACGAAGTACGAAATAAAATCCGAATTCAGCCGCACGTGCGATTGTTTCTTGCTCACCTGATCCCAGCCCACTCCTGTAGATATCAATTTATTCATGTATAGTACACGGAGAAAATTTTATATTAAAAATTACTATGTATGGCAGTAGCCGTGGACTATTGCTGGAATTATAAAAATTTTTACTATGTTTTTTACTAATGAGTTTAATAAATATTAATATAACATAGTAAAAATTTTTATAATTCCAGCAACACTGGGAGAAAAATGTATGATATTTGGGACTATAATGACATAGTAAATGATTATTAGTTAGGAATATCATTTTTATAGTAAGTGTTACCATTTATGTTGGTGACAATTACGATATAAGCATAGTATAAGTAACTCGTATAAAATTTTTACCAATAATTATAATTATTTGAAGTAAAAATATAGTAAGATAGAATATATGGAATGGGTAAGAGAAATTAATCATTTTATGTAGTCAATACAATTGAAATATTTGGCAAATATTGGTACAGGTAACTATAGTCTTAGCATGCTTTACTATACCCATGGTAATAATAACAAAGCAAATATGATGACTATAAATTTCTGTTCACTCTGCTATATTTTGCATGTTTAAATAAACTATAAAAATATGTTTGAGGCCAAAACTCACTATAAAATATAGTGAGATTATTGTTGTTCCAACTATTTTGTTCTCTCAGTGAATGGTCCACGGCTACTGCCATACATAGTAATTTTTAATATAAAATTTTCTCCGTGTATGTATACCAGATCGTGAGCGATGAATAACCGGATGGATTGCATATGTTTATTTGCTGGTCAGTTTCGTTCGCGATTCGATGGAGTCAAACGCGCCGTTGATTGAACGGGCATCGATTTACGGGCCGCCCGCCGCGCCGGATCGGTACCGCGCGCACGATAGCGAATATCGACTATCGAGTGACTCGGCTCGCGATAAGAGTATATTGGCATGGATATTAACGCGGATACGACGTGTACACATATAAAATTAGTGTGATACGCCGGCCGGGCCGCGCCAATATCCTTGCTGGTAATTATACTGCGCGCAGGTATAGGAGACTTCTGGGCGCGCCGCGCATAAATTTAATGTCCTGGAAAGAGGCCGTGGTGATAATTAAAAATAAAAAAAAGAGAAAGAAGGAATAGGCAGGAAGCAAGTAGCCGGTGGCCGGCAAATGAGTGACTCGAGGCGGAGGTGTGGAATTTAATCCAATTATACCGCCAGTATTTGGATGGTCTTTTTTTCCCCGTCGCGGATCGAGTTCCCGGATTAATTGTGCGATCTCCGTTTCTCTCTTTTTTTCCCTATCTTTTATCTTTTTCCCATTGCAACCGCGCGCTTCGTTAACCGTTATTGCAGAATGCACTTTTTGTGAAACGGAAGTTCGCGTGATTGTTTATTAGCCGCTTTAGCGTTCGAGAGAACGTTATTTAAGTGTTGTCAAATGTCTACGGTTTTAAAAGAGAGTTTTAAATTACTGTTCAGAATGTTATCCAATTACGCCACTTTTCTCACACAAATATTAGATAAGTCAAATGTCGATTTAGCCAAATAAATTAATTTATCTTCTAATATAAAATCTCTTATATACACTTGACGAAAATCCAACTAAAAGGTACAGAAAGTCTAATTTAAGCGAATATTAAATTTGTACGGAAATGAATGAACTAGCAGTATTAATTATGAACACTTATCTTCACTTTATGCGCGAGAAAGAGTCTTTGAATCGATCTTATCCTGTGAATTAAAAACCGACTCAAGAGATTTTAGAATTCGCGGGACGAAGTGTACCCTTACGAAAAAAAAAAAAATAATAAAACTCGGAAAAAAAAACGTTCGCGCTTGTCGAGTACGGGGTAAGGTACAGAAGCGGAACGGGCTTTCCGCTTCCGGTGACCGACCGACCGACTGCCCGTGCTCGCGTGCATTCCGCGTGATGGCCACGGCCGATACAAGTGAATTCCTCGTGTCGGCGACGTTCCCCGGCCCCATTATCTCGTCCGTAAATCACTGCGTAATGAGTCCAACTTTCCGCGAGCGACAAAGCTGCCTCCGGAGAGGGGAAAAAGAGAAACGAGGGAAAACAAGGGTTGCGACGGGGACAGTCAGATTCCGTGCGGGGTGGCGGTTGCGAGAGGGTGGAAGGCACGTGAGCGCATTGATAATCGCCTTCCCAGCTGTATTCTGCGACTGGGAGACTTTAAAAGGGATTGCAGCGAAAGACAGAGAGAGGGAGAGAGAGAGAGGGCGGAAGGAAAAAAGAGAGCGGATGCCTTCGGGGCACGGGGACAACGACAACGACGATGGGGGGGAGGGATGAATCGAGGGGGATGATAGCGAGCAAGCGCGTGGATTTTGGGTTGGCGAGCAGCGGGGGAGGGTAGATATGGGCCAGGTAACTGGGTCACCCTGACTGAGGGCATTGCTTTTGCCGCCGCGCGACCGTCCCTCCCCTATCCAGCCACCCCCTCGTGCCGCATCACAACCCCTGCTGTCGGTGTCCCGATCCGATACGACAACGACGACGGCGACATGTCCCCTCTGTCGCAGCTTCGACAGGCGACTACCGCTTTCTTATTTACGGGACGTCATCCTGCTTCATCCCTGCCTCGCCCCTCGCGGATGGGTTACTTCCTTCCGTGCATAGTTAAGGGGTTTCTCCTCTCCGGTGGTTGCGCTGTGATTTTTCCTCTCTCATGCCTGCGAGCCCCTGCTCAATATCTCGTTTAATCCCTCTACGAGTTTCCGTCGTACCCGAGCGCAGCGCACGGGAGGGTGTTTATCGCGGCAGAAACGATGATTTCCAGGAAGCGGGTGAAAAAGCTCTTTGAAAACAACGCGATCCAGTTGCAATTCTTGCAACCGTAAAACAATTCACTTAGGAAACTGCGTTTTCCACATATACGGTGTATCTCGAGAAACTCATAATAATAAGTCTACTCTCTAAATTTCTTGGAGTGAAATCTCACTCCAAAGAGTGAAAATACTGCCACTTCGAAATTTGAGTGGCAGTATTTTCACTCACTTGGAGTGAATTTTCACTCAATTCACTCCAAAAAATTTAGAGAGTAGAATATGGAATGTATATTTTTAGCCACGTAATTTTTCTCGAATTAGTTCGAGTATAATTTAGGACCTATCTTTACTTCTTAGAACACAAGATATAGAAGTAAGGGAAGAAGAGGTACGAAGGAGTGCAGAGGAACGTGCCTGCTTGGGGTTTCTCGAGAGAAGATGCTGTAGAGGCGCCGACTCTTGAGGGCTAATAAGAGCCATCTCGCCATTTTCCGGCTTGCACGCGCGGTTGCGTGTTTTCCCCGTGTACGAGACGTTCCCTTTTGCGTTCGTGTCGCGGACAATTTTATGGCGAAGTGGCACTCCGCGCGTGTCCGTCGCGCAATAACCACGTCGCGATACAGCAACGCCGAATTAATATTTCATTTAAACTCCATTTGTATGCGCATAAAAGCGACGATAAAACAGAGACAGAGAGAGAGAGAAAGAGAGAGAGAGAAAGATATGTTAATTTGTAGCGAGTCGGAGTTACGCTTTTACAGCTTTTTCCTAAAAATCAAGATTGCAACAGAAACATTTCGTCTCCACGTGCGGTTTTCCATTTTTTAAAAATATCTTTTTGAGTGAGATTAAGGCCGTTTAAACAACAGTTTTAATTTTTAATCCCGCCGGAGCAGCGGTTCGTTATCGATTAGACAAGACCACACGTCGGATTACACGATAACGATTGGTCCAGACTGCGCGGGTGGTCGGGGGCGGATGGATGATAATGGGAACACTCGTTCTGCCTTCCTTTTACTTGGGCGCTCGGATTTTCCCGTACCGATTGCGTTGTCATTTCGTTACCCATTGTGTCGAGGCCTTTGGCAGGATGCGGGGAACTTTTTTTGTCCGAGTTCTTGTACCCCTTTTGCTCTGCGATTCTCGGAATCACGAATTTCGGCGTTCAATACCTTCGCATTTCGTCCGCGCTCGAATTCAACAATGGCACACGAGAGTATAAAAAAATGGAGAAAATTTCTGGAGATTTATTCATTTGATATTTGTATATTTCTTGTAATATTTCTGCCGATAAGCGAGCGATTTTCTTTTGAAAATTGTCGAATTGCAAGGTGTAGTATGACGTAATAACTCACGAGTATATTTTATTATACTCGAGATATGTGCAGCCGATGCAATCGCGTTTGTCATGTTGCGCACTATAGCGATATTCCGCATTCGCCTGTTGCTTTTCCTTCTCTTCAGTTCCGCTTCAAGTACGCTTTTGTCTAATACGTATTTTGAAGCGTCTGTTTGCATGCGCGAAACGAAGTTCCGCGCTTTTGTGATCCTCGGGCGAATCGAACGCACTGTGTAAAGTGTATAGTAAGCGATCCGTTTTCCACGAATCCCCAGTTTTCGTGTCAGAACTTCGAAAAAGCTTCGATCCGAGAACTTCGTGTCAGAACTTTGAAAAGGCCACGATTCAGGCTTGAAGCTTAAATTACTGAAATTAAGAAAGCAATATGAGGTAAAAAAGAAATAAATTATTCAAAAATTAAGCGATAGAACTTCGAGCCTCGTAATTATTATTGGATAATACTCGAAAGGAACGATGAGCGAGAAAGGGATGAAATGAAGCAATGCGAACACGCGTTGGACAGGGTGCAGATTGGCACGGAGTAGGATTGCAGAGGATTGAAGAGAGGAGGAAGGGATGGTGGTAGGTACCGCATCTGTCTGGTTCGTACCAACGCAGATCGTTGGAGGGTAGAAGAGAGAATTGGGTCAGCCGGCGTGGAGGGCACTTCAGGTGTAGGTACCCATCTTCCTACGAAACGGGACCACCCTGCCTACCCTCGTGCGCCGCTCGAGAGGGTTGTAGCACCGAAGGTAAAACGTATGACAAACTATCGGTCGCGTTAAAGCAGAGAACAGAACGGAAACGTATGCTGATGCAACAATCGCGGCCTCAGTTTATGCAAGAGAATCAACCAATCAAGTGAAATATTAAAAAATATTTTTACCGCCATTTGGAAAAGTTATTCTATGCTTGATATGTGCAAAATTATTGTAATTATATTTGAATTTATTTAAACACACTGACAGTTCATAGAGATATTACTGTATTACAAAACATAAGAAAGTCACTGGATGATTATGTCATTACTCTTAAATTTTTAGACTATTTTAGACTAATTTTTAAATTTTCTTATATGCAATTATATAGCGATTTATTGCCATCTGGAAAGAGTTATTCTATGTTTGTGATGTGCAAAATTTTATTATAATTTGAATTTATTTTTAAACACACTGGCGGTTCGTAGGGAAATATTACTGTATTACAAAACATAAGAAAGTTACTGGATGATTATGTCGTTACTTTTTAAACTTTCAGACTATTTTCTTGACGCGTATATTAATGCATTTCCGTGCATTGAAATTTTCGTTATAATTCCAGTAATCGCCGACTAATATCGCCATCACCTTCTCTCCCCATCTCCTCGTCCTCTGTAGCGTCGTTTGCACTTCCGCATTTATCGTCCCGGTTATTCCTCATGCCTTCCTATCAAGCCTTCCTCCTTGTCACCCCTCGTTGACATCGTCATTATGGCGAATATCCTAGAAGCGGCGCGACAGAGAGGTCGGAAATGAATCTCCGCTATATCGCGAAAAACATTTCTTCTCAAGTCTCGTTTGACTTCTCTGGAGGGACAGCCATTTCGACCAATCTAGAGATACATCTTCGATATCCTTTGAGAAAACGAATTGTATAGCCTTTGTAATTAGACAGTTTTTTGGCTAAAAGAATCGCTTTCGTGCTGCGAATTTTTATGTCAAGTTTTAAAGGATACCGCATAAAATGTCAGTATTAAAAAATTTAGAGAAATATATTGCGCTCTGTAATTACGAAACTCAGCATCTAATTTGACTAATTTAACTCTGACAAAAATATTCGCGTTGGAAAGAACCGACGTTCAGCAGAATGCAACTTGATCGTGTGAAGTGCGGTACTTCCTGTATATTGCTCGTTATTATAGAAAATATTTTTGTCCCGATGCTACAGCGAGTCAGAAATTCGTTACTCGCCCAGCGCTACACTCGAAGAAATTGTGTATTCCGAGCGCAATTTCGATGATACATCGTGCATACGTGCGATAAGGTCAATATCCATATCTTGTTGAATATCTCTCAAGGATAGCCTTCGGTATTCCTTGTTATATCTTTTGTCCGAGGCTTTTGCGATTGATTTTCCTCGGTCGAATCTCTAACAATACACGTGCGAATGATACCGTATGCATAATTGGATCCACATCTTCCTCGCGAAACGAGAATATCTGTTTACGAATGAAAGAAGAAAAAACACAGCTCTCGATTAGCTGGGATTTTAACGCTTTTATTTTAAAGCACGCCACTTTCGGAAGCGCGGACCTCTAAATATCATCACTCTTAAACGTATTTTGTGAGAAATATCTTTCAATGAATTTCCAACGAAGTAATTTCCATATAATCCAGCAACGAAACGAAAGAGTTGGAGATATCTGAATTATTTATACTTGGCTTTTAAGACGGCGCAGAGACCCTCGGGACACGAGTCTCTAAGTTGTACTTCGATTAGCCTAAATGTCATCACTTTTAAATGTATCTTAAATAATATTTGCGACGTAATAAATTGTGCATAATCCGGCAGCGGAAATATTTAAGAAGTTGGAGGATATTTGCATTATTTATGGCTGGCTTTTAAGACGGTGCAAGGCCCCTCGGGATACGAGACTCAAAGCTGTACTTCGGTACAGCCTATTTATAAATCCGACCCTGTCCTAGAGCTTTGCTTACTTTTGCTACAATACTGCTGCTCCTCTGTCCCCGCGGAGTTCACAATGCGCAACGTTTTCCCAGCGGAGAGCAGCGACGTTTCAACAGACCCTAACGTTACTTTTGACGTCTACTCCCCGTTTTTTCCGGGCGCGAGCGCGAATTTACACTGCGAACTTAATAAACTCTCTTTAAGAGGGGCGGACGCGAAAGGGTCGGGGTCTATCGGGTGTTTCGAGAACGAGGCGCGTACCTTTTATCATGATTTACATTCAGACTCCCTGTGGCGAAAAATTAATTGTGCCAATCGAGACGCGCTATTCGCTTAGTTTTCGCTCGGCGAAAGGAGGACTCGTCCGGTGATTAATCGCTTACAGCTCGTTGAAAATCAAAAGGTTTCGATAAACGGCGGGCACGCGATTTAAATTCGCGTCGAGGGGAGACCGACGACAAATTTCGTCGCGGATCAAGTTTTCTCTTCCCGGTATGCAGGGTAGATCCATTAGAAGCAGGTCACCTATATGTATATCTCCCTCAGGGTTGAAGGTATAAAAGAAGAAGTTCAGAGTTGGATAACTTTGAAAGGCAGCGCGCATTATGCAAAGAAATTTTTTTCACCGGGATGACTATTTTTTCATCCATCATCTGAAGGCAAGAAGTATCTGCTATTAATTCGCATCCGTCTTTCCCGCGCGACAGAATTAGACAGTTACGATTAGAGCTAATTCTATCACGTGAATGCATTCCTGAGCTTCAGGAACTTCGCTTCTTTTCGTACCTTCAAATTCCGAGGGCATTTTTCAGTACATTTCAGTACGTTTACGCTGGGTTTAACGGTGTTTCGCGGCGGGGCATCCAGTAGAGATTCCGGGGACAGCCTGGCGGTGGATAAAAGTTCCTGCGGAGTCGGTATGTAATTATAGCATGCTCTCGGAAAGATGCGGCTCTAGCGTGGTGTTCGTGTTTGAAGGCGGCTATGTGGGTCAGACACCGACCCGCCTTATTGCCTATTCCGACTTCGCCGGCTGACCTCAAAGATCCTTGATATTTGACAAATAGTCCTCGAAAGGCGTGGGACGCTCGTAAACCGCCAGTCTGCCCCGCGGGAGGCAGCTAATTTGGACTGATAGATCGACATCGACGTCGATGCTATGCCTTCTTCTTCTTCCGCGGTGCCCTTTCGCCGTCAACTTCCGTTTTATAAACGGATCCGACCTATCCCGCCGTGATCTCCTCGGGGACGTCGAACGATGGAATCATCTTGCGCGAGCTTTTACTCGAATTTCAAGCATATTCGATTTTCAATACAGCTCGCAATTTTTATTTGAGCGTATGCTTATGATAAGTACGAATGTATCAATTTGCAATCGATGGTCTGGCGATAAAACTTGTAGTCGTTGCGACATCACCGCAACGACAAACGTTTTATAAAGCTTACGGAATATGAAATATATAAAATATAGGCTGTAAAATATATAAAATCTTTTAGTCTTGTAACAGTGATTTACTGGCGTGAATCAAATGGAATTGCAAACAAATGCAATTCATTATCTGAAAGAAATTATTGTATTAATGATGATTTGTTTACTCGCAATCCTACGGAATATATAAAATATATGAAATATACACTGAGAAAAAAAAGCTGTTGCTTCAATTAAAGTGGTATCACGGGGTGCCAAAAACATAAGTAGTTCATTCAATTGTATTATTATTTGACCCAATGTCTGCATTTTTAAATCAATAATTCAATCATTGTTTTAATAATCCAAATATTGGATCTATTAATAATACAATTGAATAAACTACTTATGTTTTTGGCACTCCGTGATATCACTTTAATTGAAGCAACAGCTTCTTCTTCTCAGTGTAGGATGTAAAATATAAAATCTTTTAGTCTTGCAAGAGTGATTTACTAGCGTGGATCAAATAGAATCATTTCAAAGCAAATGCAATTACTTTTCTAACTAATTGGAATATGCAGTTTTAAGAAAGCGTTTCTAAACAGGTGGAGGAAAGCTTCATGTTAACAGGAAAATGCGTTATTTGGTAGGCTGAGAGGAATAATAAGCTTTAAGTTGTTAGTTTACTCATCTTCCGCTTCCTTATTCCACGCTTTGTAATATAGTCCCATATCTTTCGCTTGCGTTAACCGCAATAGCGTGGGAAGGCTAAACGTAGAATAGCGCGTATTAAAAGCTTCCACCATAATGCAAAATTTTCTACTGAAATTTTCTCGCAAGTTTAGCGCGCTCTTTTATTCCGTGGAAAATAATAATTAGACGAATATATAGAAGCAGTTAGAAAAATTTTTACTCTATCTCAAATTAGACGTACACTGTCTCTCTCTCTCTCTCTCTCTCGTATCTCTGTGTATATAATTAAATGTACATTGTAGAAAATCGTTGGAAAAGATTGACTAATGGTGCACGACGTTTCTGATTGCAGGAGGCGTATAGGAAATGGGTGTGCAGCTCCCTGGTGCCTTACTTTGCTCACAGGATTCTGAAAGACGGGGAAACCTTGGGGGGCAGCGGGATTAAGGCCGGCCCCAGATTAAGGCCCTGCCGATCCTTTTGCCAGACCGTGGAGCAACGTTGCCCCTACTTCCTTCCGGGCGATCGTGCCCCCGCATACCCCACACAATACGCCGGCGAACCCACTTTTCTTTGCAGAGGTAAAAAAAAAAGAAATAAGAGAGGAAAAGAGAAAAACGAAGGCGCTAATCAGAAAGAAAGGAATAATTCCTCTCGAAGTATTCGCTCAATTCAGTCATTCTCTCGTTCGAGCCATCTCGAAGAAGGGTACAAATGTTCAGTTGGCACCCTGCTTGCTTCGCAAGTTTGCTAGGAATAGTACGAGATGCGGAGATATCCATCACGCCGCCATCAGTCCCTCCTCTTGTTCATGACGACGAACGTTCATTTTGGCGTTCACGTCGTAGCGCTAAGTCCGCGGCATAGAAATTTGCATGAGGATACGCATAAGCGCATAAACGACCGCTGCGCCGTGGTGGAACGCCCTGCATAAGCCCCGCGAAACAATGCGGGCGCCTTAGGTTGCCGGAGGGGGTGGTCCCGTACTCGTGTAAATTATTATTGCCATCCTGCGCCACGCCGTAACATGATCAATGAACATTTCAGGCTCGCGCCATAATTTTCCGTAACGGATAATATGAATTCTTTCAATTTTCACTCGGTGGACCGACGCATCTCTGTGTTTCCGGAGCGGAAATTTTTTTGCGCAGCGTTTCCCCCGTAGCGCGATACCGGTCACTCGCTATCTGACGTTTTGTCGTTCTGCCAGCATGACACGCTTCACCGTCACCCCCGTCGACTCGGTAATCTTGACTCTTTGCGCTCGGTGCTACGGATATTCCGACACGACCGTATTAAAAATCGCAGAATGGAAGAGATAAATTTGAAATACGTTTATTAAGAGATTTATCGACTTGACAGTATAATACATAACAATTATTAAATTGATAAAGAAAGGGGAAAAAACGTACGACAATGCGACATCACAGTTCATATCTTTCTCCGTAAGAGAAATTGACCGTGTAACTTCACAACGAGAGGTCTCCACCCTCGGTTTATATCACCGAGCGCAAAGGGTTAATATATCCGCGCACATGCGAGCGAATGTCCGAACCGTCGAATACCTCCTCGTTATCCTCCTTTTTTTTTTTCATGCGTCGACGCGAGGGTCGTAAACGGCGGAGGTGCGCCGCCCGCGTTTCAGTATAAACTGCGTTAAATGGGACGCGTGCCGCGCGGTTATTGGAGGATTGGACGCTTTATCGGGCATTTTTTTTCATCCCTTTGCACCCGCGCCCACCGGCACCCCAAGATCGCCCGGCGTAATCCCGGCTCGAATGCAATCCAACCCCTTCACTTCTCGCTGTCGCATTTCCGTAACGACTAGCGCAAATATCTCTTTCTCTCTTCCTCTTTCTCTCTTTCTCCTTCTCTCTCGCCATTTACGTAAATCACAGCGCGACGGATCTGGAACGCGAAGGCGGAATTTTAAGATGACACCTGGTGTAGGCACGTCTGGTTGCGAGAGATGGAATTAAATACGAGGAAGCGCGGACGTGGAGCCCACGAAAAATACGCGGAGAGAAGCACAGAATAAACTAAAATAGAGAACAAATTTATTGAGAACAGTTTATTAGACATTTATCCTGTTATTTGCGATGTTCGTCGTACAGAGAGGAGAAAATCTAATTGACAGATATAGTAGATAAGTTGGCACGTCGTTGATTCGCAATCCTTTCGTAAGGGTCGATCATCAATTAGCTGCCAACGAAAATTGCCCTTGGAGAGATCGATCTTGAATTAATTGATAATTGGCCTTTACAGAAAAGTCAGCGGCTACGTACCAACTAATCCGTTTTTAATCAACTAGATCCAGACTTCCCTGCGCGACAAAATCGCATCGAAAATAATAGAAGGCGCGCGCGCACAGAGATTATCGCTTACCGAATTGTTCACTCTTGTACGATACTTCTAATTTTACGTACTACTTCGCAACATAAATTTCACGTACGCGAACGCTTTTCCCTCCCTCGCCCCCGAAAGAAATTATCGTGAGATAATTGCGTTATTCGCGAAGCTTTATATGTATTTTTTGAGAATGAACCTCCTGTCGCCTCTTTTCCCTGACAAATTCCTTTTGGTACGACCATCGTATGCATCGGTCCAAGCACGGTCGTTGGAAAACGCAATGATTTCAGACCCCAAGATCCTCGAGACCGGCGAGCAGGCCGCGAGGGCGTTGCACAGCATCAGTGACGACGAGTGCTGCTTCCAAGTATGCTCCGAGGATACCCAAAAAGGTATCTGCACCAAATGCAAGGAGCCATGGAAACACGGCAAGTTCGACACCGACCCCGCGACAGCGCCCCAGTGCGACCCTCCTCAGTCTGGTTCTACAGGTAGGCGCGACAAGAAGATCAGCGAGCGATTAAAACAATTGACAAACTGTAGGAATTTCGAGAAAAGTTTCGTGAAAATTGAAAATCTTAATCTTTACATTTTTTATTTATAAGTATTTACAGTACAGTAATAATAGTACTGTATTTACAATACTGTGTCTATTTGCAAATATGCAATTTAAGTTCGCGAATATGTTCCGTGAGAGATTTGCGAGAATGAAATCATCTCTTTTTGAACGACTCTCTGGATAACTAGTGCCTGTCCAATTCTCGATATCGAGAAAAGCTGCAGATTTTTTTGTTGTATTTTTTTAACCGATATAATCTTCGTCTAACCAATGATCGACATTATTCTGATCGCAGGTCCGGGCTCGCAGGCGGGCCAACCGGAAACGTCCACGGATCGCAAGATCACCGACGGCGGCGACGACCAGGATACCAGCACTACTCCTTCCTCGTCCAGCACCACGGCATCTTCGACCACCACCGTCGGCCAAAAGGAAACGGCGTTCTGCGGCAGCGGCCGCATCGGCTCGATATCGAGCGCGTCCTCGCCCGGCCGACCGAGCCCGCCGATTGTCCTTCAACTTTTCTGGTTCTGCTCGATCCTGATCTCTCTCCCCGCGAACGCGCTGCAGTACAATGCCGCGTCCTGGAATCCCTCCGGATTCCTGCGGCTGATCGGTTCCGGCCTGCTCCTTTCAGGCGCGTTCGTCCTGAGGAGGGTCTTCAACGATCTTCGCGTTTCCTTCGGTTCGATCGGGATCTACCGGCTTGCCGTCGTGCGTTGCCTCCTGTTTGTCCTCGGGATGCTCGGACGGGCGGTGATGAAGTGCCGTCATCGCGGATGGTGGTGGTGGAGATCCTGGAGGAGGTCCAGCAGCCGGCACTTCCGCTGGAAATTCCTTCGTCGTTTCGGCGTCGCGTCCTGGCGGTCCGTCTTACGCGACGTGTCGGCCGCTATCCTCGAGCTGTTCCTCAAGTTCGCAGCGAAGTGTCGGTGTCGCGATTGGTGGTGGTTGTGGCGTCGGTGGAAGTGCGGATCGACAGGCGGGCAGTACACGGAGCTCGTCCCTCGGAGGAAACGTCCGGCGACTCACGGAGCGGCACGTCGACGACGCGGGAGAAGAAGAGATCTTCCCAGGGTTCTCAGGATGGACGTCGCAAGTTCAGCCAAGTCGACATCCAGGAAGGACCCGCCATAGGGTGGCCAGCTTCGCTTTCCTGGATACGCAGGATCGTACGGGTTTTTCTTCTATCGCGGGGTATCCGCGAGAGCTTGTCTCCACGGTGCCTCAAGAAGCACGCAGACTCGATCGAAGCGAAACTCGATCGAGGACAGATCGACGTAGCGAAACGTCGGGCGAAATACGAGGAAGTATACGAAGGATCAGGGGATGTCCCCGGGATATTGCACGGGTACAAAGAACACCAGCACTGCGAGGAGGATAGTGAAGAAGTAGCAGGTTGCGAAAGGATCCAAGGATCAAGTGGAGGAGCGCGGGCCGGTCTCGTCGACGACTTCGGTTCCGCAGACTAGAGCAAAAGAGGGAGGAAAGGGAGAACAACAAAGAACAACATCATCAATAAAAACAACAAGAACAACCGAAGGAAACGTAATGTCTAGATCTAATAATAATGATAATAATACAATAATAATGAATAAAACAAAATAAAAGAGTTAATAATGAATAATAATATAGTTAACAATAATGATAATGCTGAGAAAAATAATAATAAAGATTAAATAATGGAGTAAACGATATAAATATATAAATATATAAATATATAAATATATTATATATATAAAGAGAAACGATTGAAGAGTAATGTTAAAGTAAACGATAGAATGATAACGACACAATTATTATTATATATTAAATTACGTTACACACGATGCGAGCGAGAGAATGAGAAAATGAAAAGAGAGAGAGGGAGTGTGTGTGTGTGTGTGTGTGTGTGTGTGTGTGAGAGAGAGAGAGAAAGGGCGATAAAAGGAGGGGGAGAAAGAGGATAGATGCAGAATCCGACAAAAGCAGACGTATAGGCACACAAAAGAACACATACACATTGGGGTATAAGTCGTTAAACTTTAATGAGGCAACATTAAAGAAAGAAAAACTGTAGGTAGGTAGTTTCTTCGGCCAGAGAGAGGTTGGCATTTTGAACGCACGGGGGGGAAGGGGGTTTGGTATATTCTTATATAGCCGATGTGGACCTGTTAGAAGGAGGAAGGGAGTTAAAAACGCGTGGCACGGGATGGTAAATAAGCACGATGTTATCGAGATATAATATGTGTTCGTTTAGACATTACCGCAAATAATAATCGTAAATATTAAAACATAGACCTGTAACGAGAACTGAATTGAAGTGAAGAGGGTGTACGCATGTGTGTGTGTGTGTGTGTGTGTGTGTGTGTGTGTGTGTACGTGTATGTACGTGTAGATGTATTTGTGCGAGTGATAGGAACGGATTGGGCGATAAGGAGAAAAGTAAAGGGAAAGTGAAGAGAGGAAGAGAGAGGCACGGAATGACAGGTTGAGAGAAACGTAGAAACGAGAACGAGGAAATGACGAACGACGCGAGGATCGCGGTGTAGGGATGGTTCGCCGATCGAGATCGAGAATCGAGAAGGGCGGGGAGGATCGAAGTGGAGGAGGGAACATTTTTTTTCCGTTCGCCGCGTCGAGGAATCGAAAACACGCGAAATTCCGAGAAAATCTCGGCTTCCGTCCTGCGTTCCGCATTTCGATCCTCGGGTGCATCGCCGCGACGCGATGCGATGCGATGCGTTCGATTATCGGGATCGACCATGCGGAAGGCGGTGTCGGCGGCGGATGGCGTGAAGATTGGTCGCGCGAGATCACATTGGTGATTCGTTTCGCGCGAAGAAGTGTCAGGGACTCCGACTTCCTTTTAGGCTTGTCGTGATTTCAAGCGTCATCGATTTTTTTTTCCCTTCGGAGTTTGCGACAGATTTATTACATTTCAAATTCGAACAGAATCGTGCTTGCCCCTTTTATCCGTTACACTCCATTCTTCATTTCGTTCTTTTCGTTCACGCTTTATCGATTATCTTCTTATCCTTTATTCCGCTCGACGATTTCTCTTGAAAGCTCGTGCGTTCGTCCTCGATTTCCAAGATGTAGTATCTTAGAGATAAGATTGTACTTTTATCTATCGCGAGGGTAGAAAAATTGCGAGTCGACGTAGGGATGGGAACGATAGGAATTAATTGCGCCGACGAAAATTCTAAACGAACCCGAAGCAAGTCAGGACAGTCAAAGTTTAGCTGATTTACGGAAAAGTAGACCAAAAAATAAAATCCCACGAATGTCTCCATCGAATTGAAGAGATACGAAGAAGTGCTTTAGGAAACAAAAGTGCGCGAAGTTAAAGCTACTCGAACGGCGAGCGGGGGGAGGGGAGGGGGGTTAAGAACATCGAAGGGATACGACCGACGAATCGACAAAAGAACGACGGAGCGCGGGGTGTAGTAACGAAAAGAACAGATAGGATGTAGTAACCGAAGGAAAGTCGAGTTTCCGAGGGGACGGGTCGTTCTGCTTGTGTAACGAGAGACTCGGTGTAACCCTTCCCTGAAAGGAGGGGAAAAAAAAACAGGAGACCGGCGAAAAGTATCCAACGGCACGGATGCGCACACATACACGCACATGCACATGCATCCACCATCTTCGACGTAAAATAAAACGTAGAGCGAGAAAAGAGGACGTCCTCGATCACGTAAAATAAAGCGCGGGACAAGAGGAAGGTGTCTTCGATCATGTAAAGTAAGACGCGCGACAAGAGAGGGGAAGTTCTCGATCAGCGCGGATGGAGTGGAAGACGAAGAGAAATGAAGAGATATTAGAGCGTAGGAGATCACACGATACGCACAAATTCGCCCACCGCCTAAAGAAGTCGTTAATTGTTCGTGTTGTTTCTCGTTGTTGGGCGAAGCCACGCGAGGCCGGACAGGGTGACGGAGGAAAAAAAAATAGAAAGGAAGCAGAACCCACGGAAAGGTGGCCTCCCGAGAAAAATAAACCTGTATATATCTGCCATCATGGAAGAAAACCGCGGACGGTTCGATTTTGCGGATCGTCCCGTCCTCGATC
This sequence comes from Aphaenogaster ashmeadi, assembly GCA_003063805.1. Classification (NCBI taxonomy): domain Eukaryota; kingdom Metazoa; phylum Arthropoda; class Insecta; order Hymenoptera; family Formicidae; genus Aphaenogaster; species Aphaenogaster ashmeadi. The sequence continues at coordinate 337,302 of NJRQ01000105.1, forward strand.
TTAGGATCGCACACGTTCGCACCTTCACGTCACACACGTCTACACACGAGTGAAAATAGACATGTGCACGCAACTCGTTCACGTTGACGCGATCGCATTTTGCACGAGACACGCTGCGGGAAATGTCCTGCGCGTCACACCTGTTCCGATCGGAAATATAACAGGTGATTCGACTCGAGGAATAACACCGCGACGCCGACGACTCTTTCTGGTTCGAGAGGGAGGTCACCCCCTCGGCTCGCCCCTTTCTCTCTTTTTCTCTCTGCGGAGATTTCTCATCGCGTTTCCTATCTCATCCCCGATCGTAAAGCCCGTGGAAATAATTGCGAAAGCTCCTCGATCTCGATCGTTTATCTCAGTTTCGCATGTATGAAAAGCACGTCCTGCTCGAATTTTCAATTTAATACAAATTTGAAGAGAGATATACACATTATCAGCAGTTACATTTATGTTGCCGTAATTATGTACCAGTCTTTTTGGATTTTTATTCGAAGAGAACGCGAAGTCAAAAACTGTCATTTTGTTTGTCATTTTGATTACTGTGTAATGTCTCTCAAATTGAATCATTTTCGAATGCAATGTTTAACCGGACTCGGGAGAGTTCGAAATGAACAAACGGACGTTCCATAGTCTCGTTAATAATTAATACTGGGTAAATTGTCCGACAAGGCAAATACGGCCTAATTACGCCGAAGGGGCGAAGCCCCGAAGAGCATAATTTTGCAATCAACTTCGATCCACGCGAACGGCTAGGAGAGAACGAAAGAGGATAGAAAAGCTGAGTCGCGCCTTCGTGCTGAGTCAGGGCGTCACGCTTTGATTAATCGTCGCCGAATCCGATTATAATCTGTTACGCCACGTTTCGAAGAAACATCCATCGCGAGAGTCCAAAAAATTCGTTTACACGGTCCGTATACGCGAATCTTATTCTAATTCGGCAAATCTACATCAGCGGGAGATAGACGAGTCGTGCCAAGAGCCAAGAAAGTCAAATCCATAGCCATAAACTTGTCAATTATCTTTCTAATTTATCATGAGAAATCTATTTCTCAAAGTTATTTTCTTGAAGTTATTTTCATCTTAAAGTTTCGAAATTTTCTTGTCTCTCACATATAGAAAATTGTATGCAGAAAATTATAATAACATTTCTGTTAGAAGTACTATTATAATTTCTATAATTTTTAGAAGAGAATTTGGTATTAAAAAACAAATAAATATATACAGCTTTAATATAAAAAGATTACATATTATATAAATTATATTTATTATACACGATACAATTTTATTCGTTTATCAAGTTTTTAGGATGAACCGAATTTCATTTAAATATTTCCGAAATTTGTAGTCAAATGTGGCTTGTTTCGAATCTCTTTATTATTTCAGAAAAGCCGAGTAATAAATTGCTCGGGAACGCAGCTACGGCATGTTGGTATCTGTATTTTACGTACGCATCTATATTCATGTGGACATAAGTGCATCGGATGGGCGCGGAGAAAATGCCGGTCGGAGGAGAAATTGTTTCGGGGTTGAGTTACGATCGTCCATCCCGATCGACCGTTTTGCTATTTACTCAGTCTAGCAGGAACGCTAAAGTGTTTTCGCTGGAATCTACTTTGAAAAATTATGACTAGATAACGCGCCTTGTATGAGAAAATGTATAGCAGATATAATAATTGAGAAATTAACATGTGCTGCACGCAAATGAAATTCGAAAAAATATTGCGATATTAATTGAAGAAAAAAAAATTCAATTGTATATCCATCGTAATTAGTTTTTCTAATGATAAGAAAGAGCCAGTTGTTTCAAAGAGAATGCGTGCGTTATGATAGGAATTAAAAACATAAAACGCTATTTCCATCCGAGGATTCATCGCGATGGAAATTCCGACATTTTACCGCTAAAGTTCCTCCGTAGTTGAAGAAATGCATTTCGCCCAATCGATTACAATGTCTGAGGTCTGTGCGATAAGAACCGGGTAGGAAAACGGGAGGAAAAAGCGGATGGTACACGGGAGGGTAAATAGCAAACGGCGCGGCGGAAGGGCAGAGTCATCACTGCAGAAATACAGAGAGAGATAGAGAGACAGAGAGAGAGGGAGAGAAAGGAAGGTGGAGAAAGAGAGAGAAGGAGGGTGGGCGAGAAAGGAAGAAGAGGAAGGGTGGTCGTTGTCATCATCGTAATTGCAGGAAATCGCGCAGGGGAATAGGGTGTGCCCGTTGTACGTCACAGAGCAAAGGGAGGTGGAGGGAAAGCGATGAAGAAAGAGGCGTCCGGCTTCACGCGTGTGTTAACTGTGTTGTTAAACATTTGTTCAATGCGTGATTGTTACTAATTTACATTTATAAGATAGGAAAATAATACAGAAAATAAAGGGAGATCCATTCGCAGAGCATCCCCGTCGCGAAGAAAGAGAAGGAAGGTATATAAATAATATAAATACATGAGAGAATATAGGTACTATATATATATATGAACGAAATAGCGAGCAGGAATAAGGAGTCTCGGGAAAAGGATAGACGGAGAAATAAGGAAAGACAGAGGAGGAGTTATCGATCACGGGTGATCGAGAGTTTTCCTCACCCTCGAGAATTTCCCCTACTTTCGATTTTCTTTCGCGCGTGATTGCATGTAAATACGTATATATCCGCGTGTATACACGCCCGCGTAGGCACACGCACGATGGATATACCCGGCTGCGTGCGTATGCGTGTGTGGAAATTAGAAAGGAGACGTTGTTTGTCGAGTGGTAACGAGCGCGTGCGTGTGTGTACCGAGCGAAGGGCGAAAAAGGGCGAAAAAAAGAGAGACCATTGCAGTGCACCGCGCGTATATCTGTCGGGATGTAAGAAGCGGGGACGAAGGTAATCGACCAGGGAGTCCTTCGGATTCGCCCGTTCAACTCGCGCTCCGATTTACAGATGTAGCCGGAGAACTCCTGATATCGAAGCCGATAAATTGCGTCTCGCGGTCTGCCGCGATGTCCGATTTGTCCTGAAATTCTTGGCAAATGCGCTACAGTAGTCGAGGGTTAAGTGGACAGGTTTCAAGAGGTCAGGAGAGGAGATCGAACGTCTGGCAGGTCGTAGTAGAAATTTACGCTACCGAACCTGGACGGGTGAGACTTTTCTCTCCAATCTATCTTTGCCTCCGATCCTCTTTGCGGGCGATGGATGTTAGAGAAACATGTCGATCGCACGTCAATTTACCGATATGGGATTCGCCTCCCTCCTCTCTCCTCTCCTCTCCTCATCCGCCCTTACTTTCCATCTTTCTCTGTTACCTCGCTCTGCCATCTCGCCTATGTTTTTCTAAATTCCATCGGCAAAGAGAACGTCGATCGCGCGTTATTTTATACACGTACACACACTGACACGTCCCTTTCTTTCTCCGTTTCCGTTCCCTCGTCCTTATCCCTCGCTCTCGATCGACAGGTCAATTTAAGGATATCGAGGAGCGGAGGAGAGCAGGACGTGGCGGTCCTGCGGTCGCGGCTTGTGCGACCGGGAATTCCGGGCTCTGGTCCCGGTCACGGTGACAGTTCTCGTCGCACTGCAAAACCGCGTTGCAGCAGCCGCTCGTAACCGTGGCTTAACGGTATTACAGTGGATAACGGTATTATAGATAATTCGACACGGACTGGCCCGCCATGGCCGACTACATTCGCGTTAGGTTTCCTCCCTATTTTCTCCCTCCCCTTTTGAGCACCCTCGAGCACCCTTGCGCATCGAGCGGTCCGCAATTTCTACTGATAAGTTCCTTTTCCGTCTGCAATTTTAAGCACCGGTTACTTAAAATAGTATAATTCAGAATATTTGAGACTTGAAATTAAGGCCGTTTCTAAGTGATTTTTCTTGTAATTATACAGTATGTATATACTGTAGATGAAGATATATATATATATATCTTCAAGAGTTTGAAGAAGATTGAGTTGCTTTCTAAAACAAATGACTAAATTATCCTTCGCCTCTGTTTCGATATTGTTCGTCGCCTTGAGCAACGTCTACAGTACGAACGTAAATGACGGTGCCGCCTCGACGCGGTGCTTGATTAACGGCAATTAACTAACTGCTATAGCACCGACGGGAGCAAACGAGAAACCGAAGAGACGACTTGGCAACCGTCGTCGCTCCGAAAGGGATTGGAAAGGAGATGCGTAAAAGCACGGAACGACGTGGAACAGCGTGCGCAGCATCTAGAGAGAGAGGTCTCTAGCCAATGCCTACCGCATAGTTGTATACGTGTGTATAATATACCGCACGTGTACGGGGTGCCTTATCTCGAGTTCCGACGTCGCGTATATCTCCGAAAGTCTTAACGGATCTTGCGGGCGCCAGAGGCGCTCTGAGTGAATATAATTTAAAGCCTACACACGTGTCTGGCGCTCAAAGACGTTCAAGACAGAGAGAAAAGAAAATATACCGTAACGCACAAAGGGTATCTAGCCGGAAGAAAACGCCCGATAGTGTTCTCGAAACCGAAATCATTCTCACTTGTCGTCTTTCTTATCTTTAATACGTCTCAAAATGTACTGCAACTTCGGAACTTGAGGCACGGCAATCTGTATGCTCTCTCTCATACGGTTATATAGTTATATTTTACATATATTACATACATATATGATATATATATATAAATGTGTATATGTACATAGAGCGATGTCGTGTAGGAATACATGAGTCTTAAAAGCCCTCGTAGGCGCGCGCGATTTAACGAGAGCGAGAGGGAGAAGGATGAGAGGAGAATAGGTGTGCATGAAGGGGAATATTATGTAAGGGAAGAGTATTATGTAAGGGAAAAAAAGGGGGTTGCAGATCGAGGAGGGACGAGGAGCAAGTCGGCAACCTTCGATCGACGCCGCGATACGCGAGGTCAGGAGAAGATTGTGCATAAGCGGATCGATGCTAATTAGTTTATTAATTATTTACTCGCGCGTCGAGCTTGCGGATGGCGCCAAATTAATCATCAGTCTTCCCGTTGCGGAAATTTGCGGGAATTTGCTTGCTGGCCCGCCTGCGTATAACACGATTGTTTACCTCGTCGCATCAACACGTTAAACGCTTTCAATCGCGATTTTTTTTTATCGCAACAATTTACTTTAAATCATTGTTAATCTGCACACAGAAAAGTATTGCGTTCTTAATGCAGGATTGAGTCGAAAAGGAACTCGGGGGATATCGATATCTACTTTTAAGTATTGAACTTAAACTTATCAGAGCGAAAAGTCAGTCTATCGATAAAGTTTCTCTTTGAAAAAAGAAACACACTCTCGTGAGAACCGTTATAGAGTAAGTTTGCGAAATTCATTCTGCTTGAAAGTACGACGTAAGACATTCGTGAAAAAAAAGAGATGACGTGAGACATGATCTCGTGTAATGAGAGACGTGATCGTACAAAACGTCATGAGACATGATTTTACATAAAAATGAAATCCCTCTGATACGTTTGTCATATCGAGTCTTGGCACGTGAGTGCGGCGTTCTTCTCACAGATATCGATATCTCTCAGGATGGCTTCGGTGCCAACCCGAATGACGCGATCGTCAACGAGCAATTAACGCTTTAACGCCGCTCGTTTACGACAGCTCCCGCGAAGATCCCTTTTATTATCACTTCCTCATCATCGATCACGTCGGTTGACTTCCGGTCGATTTCCTCCCCGTCGACGCGAGAGAGAACGATCCACGGGTCGTTCGTCTCACCAAGTTCATCTCTAGAAAATGATAAGCAATGTTTTCGGACCAGTCGATTAAAATATTTAAAAAATGAAGAAAAAGGACAAAAATATATGCGAGCGGAAGTAGCGGTGCAGCGCGAGAAGCTGCGCTTTATCGCGCGTGCGGAGAGAGATTCGCGGAAAATTCATGAGGAAGAAGAAGGGACGGGCGGGAAGAGAACGGATGAAAGGAGAGGTGGTGAGAGACTCATTCGCAGTCCTCCGCACTATACGACGCGAGGAACGCGCCAGCTATTCAATGCAGATTAAAGTCTCGTCTCGCGCGCGACTCACAACCGAACGTCCGTGCTCTCGTACTTCGAGGGAACTCGCGCGAATCGCAATTCGGCAGCCTCCAGCGCTGCCGCAAAATACAGTTGTTTTATTAAATATCGCGATGTGCCTCGTGTCCCCCTGAGAGATACCTGATCGCGACGTGGGACGCGGTATCCTCCGGAATGCTGATCATCCGCGGTTACAAAGTACAAAATCGGATAGTACGAAGTAAGATCAAAAAGATATCAAGCGACAAGCCGTTTCATTAAGCGACAATAGATTTCAAAATACAAACTGTCGAATACTTGCACTTCCTATCCAGACTTTCAGCGCGCTTCGCGATTACATCGGACGTAGCCCAGGAAGAACAGAAAGTCATGATGACGTCAAAATGACCTTAAAATGATGCCAAAAACGTCATTTTAGCATCATTTTGACGTCATCATGACTTTCTGTTCTACTTGGGAGGTTTTTATCGCGATTCTAGATTCACCCGATCAGTTTTTCTTTACGATACGTTCTACGAGAACGCGAAATGCAACGGTGGTAGCAACTGTACTCAACAAACCCCGGGTTTTCACGGTGCACTCAAACAATTTGCATTCCGCTTCTCGCGAGCGCCGCGAGAGAAGCGGAACTAATATCCTCCCCATTGTTCTCTCGCGAGCCTCTACCATCGGATACAGCCTAATGCATGCGATTCGTAACTCGACGGTTGAAATTTTAATCACGTCCAGCTTGTTATCCGGCTGCCCGCTGCCACGCTTTTTGCGATAAAAACGCCGGAACATCTCGCGTACGCGCGCCGAGACATTCACATTGTCTTCGACGAGCGTCGCCGGTTTGAATCTTTACGACACGGTTTTATGACGATACGAATGCGAGGCCGTTATGGGAGCACCGTCCGCGGATAGCTTCGACTCGCAAATACACGGCTTTTATGTAAAAAGGATCAAGCGCCAGCTTGAACTGTCTCCAACCGAAAACGTTTCGAGAAATAAAATATGTAACGAGAAGTGGAAAAGAGAAAACGCTGTATATTCGTATTCCATAGGAATCCAGTAGGCGGTGACAGCGAAGTTAATATGAGCGTAAATATTGTCGCATTACGCTATAAATATTGACGCAAAATATTGTCGCATCTTTCTTCCTGGGGAGAGCATTAGCAGCTTCTCGATTTTATTAGAGAGGTCTCTCTCTCTCTCTTTCTCCCTCTCCCCCCCTCTGGTTTCCTTTATATAAAACCCGCTCAAATCGTGCTAGGTATACTTAGATCCTCCCGAGCTGGTACACGTAATAAAAATACAACATCGCATCGAAGCGGGAGGAAGAAGGTATCCACGAACTTCTTTAAAGCACTTGGGACCGCGAAGGATTTGCCGCGAGCGCGACACCGAAGTTTCCTCAGCTCCCATTTTGGAGTACCTCCCGAAAATTAACACCTCTCTCTCCCTCTCTTTCTCTCTCACTTTCACCAGTTGCCTCATTCCGGCGATGACGGCGGTGGCAACAATCGTGGAGAACCGTGCCCGCAATTCGCGCACGACGCTCCTAAAAAAAGAATTAAGAAATCCTGCGGTACGCCCCTTTCTTTCTCTTATCCTTCTCCTTATTTTCTCTCTCTAGTCCTCGCCAGTTTTTCCAATTCTATCTCTTGTCGCCCTAATTTGATACGTGCAGTTAATTTCTCCTTTATTTATGTAACACGTTAAACGTCCCCGTAATATTTCTCATTAATTTTACCTTGGCTGCTTCTATTTGCTTTATTGGATTTTTCCTCAAATACAAAAGATAGTTTCTCTTTCTCTCCGTCTCCCTTTTTAAAATCTTTTTTACATTGTTACTTATTGCACTTATTATTACTTTCTATTTGCTTTTCCATATTCCAAGTTGAAGAAAAAATCTCAGGATGGAAAAAAAGTCACTATTTTGCTCTCTTTCCCTCGCGGTTTAAAACACTCACAGATTTTTACTCTCTCGTGGACTACCCACCAGGCCCGACGTGAAAAATCTATCTCGATACTTATCGATACGTATCGAGCAAATGGTTTTACGTGCGCGGCCGTTTGCGGTTCTAAAAAAACGTCGCTCTCATTAAGACATTGTTATACGTATCGTGGGAATTTCTCGATAAATAATTGCCCCATTTTATTGGCCAAGTCGTAAAACGGGGCACGGCGACGTGAGATATATCGGCCGAGAAAATACACGGACCTTCATATACACGGGTGTTTGTTAATAGGCGCGTCTCGCGAACAGGCCATATTTTCGACTCGATTTCCTCCTAATTAAAATGTCAAAATGTCTCGTGTTACTACGCTTTAAATTATGCCGATTGCGTGAAACAGCATTACATTTATTTTCGCTCAGAAGAATTAGTTTCTCATTTCGCGCATAAAGACACTCTGCTTTCTTAAGAGTCGTCCATCTCGCACTCACGTTTGTCTTAAACTTTCAACAATCGCAGAAAACAAAAGTACAATTTATTGTTATTACTCTCCGATTGCGCATGCACGCGGGAACTAATACGAGAGTTGTTGAATCTTTGAAAAATGGCATCGTCACGCCTTTATCATCGAGTGTCATCGGATCTCGTAAAATCGCCGCGCTTTCGTAAATAGAGTTGATCCCTGCGCCCTGCTCGGACATAAAATTCCCCTGGTCGGGACGATCGCGCTTTTCGTTCCGAGTGAATTCAAACGGCGCGACACTAAAACCGCAGATTTGATCGACCGACGGCGTGGAACTTTAATGAATTGCCGGATCGATAGACCGAAATAGCATGCAGTCGTATGGAAGAAGTGTAAGAGGAAGTGTACAAATAAAGGCAGACGCGGTTAATAAAAGGAATAGCAGATAGCAGATATAAAGGACGAATATAATAACGCGGAAAAAATAGGGAAAGCTTAGTCAATAATTTATTACGTTGTTGAATAATACGTCTACGACATTAATTAACGCAGTGAGCAAAATAGAGCGAATAGAAACATATAACGTGGCCGCGGCGTCGACGGAAGCTACGTATATGAGCGCGGTAATGGAGAATAATGGAGAAAGTGCGCGACGATCCTCGCTTTAGAGGACCCCGGCGCGAGGAAATCGGAGACGGAGGCGCGAAGTAACGAAGGAAGATACATCTTCCGGCGCCAAGGGTTAAACGCTCCTGATATCTCCCGGAGACCGGTCCCGAGGCTCCTCAACCCCCCTTCCCCCGGATCCACCATTTTTTCGCCATCACAATCCCCCACAGGGACCGCGCGCGAGCCCCGAAAACACCCCTGGCACCAGTCGAGTCGCCGATTACCCACCCTGTGTACGGCAGTCTGCCTCCCTCGCTCGCACGTTCGCTCGCGGGGGCGGGTGGGTGTGCGTTTTACGACGCATCACGTGCGAGGCGAACGGGCGAGTGAGCGAGTCCACCCTCTCGACGCGAATCATTCACCGGGCGTTAAAGTAATAACGGTAATAAATCCCGGCCCGGAAGGGAAGGACGGTCGCGGAAGGGAAGGACGCACCGCGAGCAGAGCGACGAGAGAGCGAAAAGGGGTGCAAGGTAGTCGGGAGACGAGGCGAAGGAGAAGGCAGCGGCGGCTTAAGGGTAGCGAAAGGGTGCGGAGAGCGGCGGGTGGCGGCGACGAGGAGCGGGCTCGGCAAGGGTGAAAGAGTGGTGGAAGGTGGAACCAGGGTCGGGGGACCGGTCGGGTTTCGGTCGTGGCGGGTTCTCTCTCTCTCTCTCTCTCTCTCTCGCGGGAGG
>NJRQ01000105.1:351003-451619 GCA_003063805.1 Aphaenogaster ashmeadi
TATATATATATATATAAATGACAGATTTACGTTGGGATGAAATATTTATATTAAGAAGCTTCAATTTCGATTCTGAGAGCAATTTCATGTCGGAGCGAAGTTTCGCGGCGCGAGTTTTCGTGTATCAAGGATAGCGGTAATGCAAATTCAACGAAGCTTCGCTGTCATCTTCAAGAGTGGTCCATAGTCCGATTAATAATAACTCCTTGTCAGACCGGCCCGGGAAAAATTATGACGGCGCGTTATTACCCACTTTGTCGAAGCTCTGTATCTCCGAGCGATATTTATGGCAAGTTCAAGAAATAAAATTTGTAATTCTTCCGTTGCTGTGTGCATAACAAAATTATATATTATACGATTATTACTTCTTTATAATTTTACATCTAAGAAAAAAATAACGTAAGCTGATATTCGATCCTTAAAACTTTTATTCATGATCAGCTCTTACTCACATTTATATCGTTCTATAAACTAACTTATCGAACTTATCGCATGTATTTGTTGGATAACTGTGACTCTTCGCTTAAAATATAAAATATTCGCTCTGAAGAGTTTCTCGGCCGAAAACAGCCTTAATGCTACAGCTCCAAAGTACGGAACTTGCGTTTTCGCTCAGTCGAACGAGCTCGGATGACGAGCGAAATTTCTCGTTTCGGCGAGGCAGGAAACTGCGAGGGTGGGCACACTCTGTAAATACTCGTTGCGGAGTAATAACAACGCTGTCCGTGGATTTCATAATACTCTTCGTTATTACGAAAGGTGTGGTCCACGCGGGCCGTGCCATGGCCTTATTATCGCTATTAGGTGTCATCATAATATCATCCTCGTGATACAAGCTCTACAATGGAGAGCGCGATATTCTCGTCCCATGTCCCGACGTATAATTACGCGAATCACGATATAAGACGAGGTATAAAACTTTTACTACCTGCGATGATCGCAACACACGTTGTTTAGCGTAAAAAGGTTTAATATGAAAAAGCCGCTACGTCTATATGACTGACTGTCTCATTCTGATGTTATTTATCACGCCAATTAAAGGCGCAGACGATCGTATCCGATGAACGTAAATGGAAAAATAGGTGAATATTACTGCAATAATTTCGAGATACTTGGACGTTCACATTCGTGGATGATTGATCGACCTATAGAGAGGAATACCCGTTAATTTAGCTTTAATAAGTCACCTGTCAAGCTTATTACATCTTGTCAAAACCTCTAATCTGACACGCGGTTTTTACGCTCAACTTCTTATCGCTTCTCGCTTATGATCTACTTCATTAATCACACGGATCCGTTTATTCTGATTTTATCAATCAGACAGAGATTATGTTCAACTAGGTTAATAATCATGAAACGAGCATTGATATTCCAGTTCAGCGACTAATTCGCTTCAATGGTCGTTGTTCTATCTCTCCGTATCGCGAACCCATAAAATCGACTCGCAATTATCAATGTGACCTCAACGTGAACATCGATAGTGGAGAAAGTGAAAATGATTCGATTCGAATGAATCGGATTTTTAGGGTGGAGAACAAGGTGGGAAAAGAACTTCGATACTCTCTTTACGTATCGTCGATTCTCCGAATAGAAGCGTATCGTATTCGATTTACGAAAAGGAATCGCGTTCGCGCGCGAATAAAATCTACCGGAAGCTGATCGTCAATTTCTCGTTCGGATGCATGCACGTGTTTATGAATGCGAAAGGATGAATGTAGGAAGAACGAGTGTGTGAGTGACAGAAAGAGAGAGAGAGGAAAAAAGAGCCACTGCCTTAGCGACAGCAGGATCCGATACTAGTAACAAGGCCTTAGAAAGTAACAAACCAGAAACATAATTAGAGTTAAGTAAGTCTGTTGTTGTTAAAAAGAAACAAAGAAGAAAACGGTGGGAGAGAAAGGAGGAAGAAGAGGAGCGGGAAGAAAAAAAACGGGACGATGTACTTTACAATTAGTGAAGAAGCAGGCGGACAAAGATGTTGACGCATTGTAAAACTAATTAGCCGTTGTATTTAAGCGCGTAACACGTAAATATATATATAATATGTATTATATATATATTATACCTTAACCCCTCGTGTTGTGTGCCCATTACTTAAGTAGGCCTCTTAAAGCGTAGTTTAACGTAGTGTATATATATTACATATGCTTGTCACAAAAAACCGGGTATGACAGTAAATATAGGCGTGAGAAAGAGAATGTGCGAAAGGGAGAAAGCGAGGTAGGGGAAGAAGGACGGGGTGCGCGAACATGAGAAATGCGAGACGAGATTTTCGGAAAGAGCCGCGGATATAAATCGAAAGAGCATCGAAGCGTTCGGAGAAACGACGACGCGTTTGGTCTTCCATAAATAAATAGATATACGTTCTCTTTTTAATCTCGCTATCGTTATTGACACACAGTCATTAGCGTGGTCCACGTCAAAATTTTAATTTCTCTTAATTCGAAAGTACTTAACACGTCTCTGCTGGTATTTTTATATATATACTTCAGCTCTATACTGATTATAATCTAAATGAATTTATTGTTTATATCTGTGGATTATATCCGTCAGATTGTTAGCCAGACTGCATGATCGGAGCCGCAAAAATCGGAGTTCTGTATCTCTACCGAGATGTAATACATTACGGGAGCCGTTTGCGTTTGCATTGAGCACCAACGAAACCGCGCCGAGTACGATTTTGGGTTTGTACTGCGAATTTGCAAATGACCGTATTGTGTGAATAGTCAGTAGCGTAGCTGGTTGTACTACTGCAACGAGAATGGAGTATATTCGATTACAAAACACGGTTGAGGTCTCATTTAATAGAGCGCGCGTTCACGGAACTCCACCGCTGGAAATTCACTTCGACACTCCGACCGAGGATGGTCGGCTCTTAAATCAGGGGTTGAATTTAACGCTTCGCACTCGCCGACGCGACGACGTAGCGTCGCTGAGGACCACTGGTAACTTTACAGAGAATTATGCAGTGTGCAGAAATGCGATTACGAGGTTTTCCATCTTAACGCGGAACGCCTTATCTTAATCTTTTATCTTAATTGGGAGATAATTGCAATTCGTTATGTTCCCCTTTCATACTTCTCGTTCATCATAATTGATTATCTGTGAATCACAATGAATTGCACAGTTCGTTTAAAATTTGTTGGTTATAACCCAGGTAGAACACAAAATCATAATAAGATCATAATGACATCAAGTAGAAGTCATTTTAGGAAAAATCATTATGACATCATTTGATACACTTTCTATAATTTTGTGATGAATTCTTGATATAGCAATGATTTTTAAGTGATTTTTTAATTAAAAAATCTTCTGAAAATCATTGCTATATCAAGAATTCATCACAAAATCATCATAAAAAGTGTATCGAATGTCATAATGATTTTTCCTAAAATGACTTCTACTTGATGTCATTATGATCTTATTATGATTTTGTGTTCTACCTGGGAAATTTAAATTATATTAATTCTATAGCTGTATTAATAGGAATTAATATAGCTTCAAATGCGAAATGGCTTGTCGCATACGCAGGATAACGCGCAATCGAAATTTCGATGGTTCCGCAGATGTCTTAGAGAAAACGTTTGCAACTTTCAATGCCACTCGATCGTAGCCGTATAAAATTACTGATCTGTACATTTCGGCTTTACCCAAGTAGAACAGAAAGTCATAATAACGTCAAAATGACATCAAAATGGTGCTAAAATGACGCCTTTTACATAATTTTGAGGTCATTTTGACGTCATCATGATTTTCTGTTCTTCCTGCCCAAGTAGAACAGGAAGTCATGATGACGTCAAGATGATGCTAAAATGACGCTTTTGACATCATTTTGAGGTCATTTTGACGTGATAATGAGGTCATTTTGACGTGATAATGACTTACTGTTCTTCCTGGGTGGGTAATACTCGAGAAACACCAATTTTGCGACCAATTAACATAGAAGAAATCATCAAAGATAGTAGTTGTCACAATCTTCGAGACTGTTTATATCCCTGTAACGCTGATCGCTAATTAATCGAGTTATCCAACGGATACGCGTGTTGCGAACGCGTGCGATGCACGCGCAAGCCTCACGTGCACGCGTGACGCATCTCGAGGCGGAAAGAAAGGACGCGATCCTGTCTCGATAAAACTCGCCGACGAGAGATTGCGTCGGCGCCGTACGTCGCTTTTCACGCCAGGACTTTAACGATAAAGAGAATCAAATTATGCAAATAATCACGGAATCGGAAAGGGAAAAAGTTGCAACTTTTGGGGTGGAAACGAGTTTCGCGGCGCAAGGAAAATGGCATAGAATAATTTGCCTCGGGAGGAAAAACGTAAAGAAAGAGCGTTTCTGAGGTAAGGCAAGTTTAAATTTGAAGATATTAAATTGTGGACATTACACGATTCGCGTTTAAAAAACTTCCAGACTATCGTACAATATGAAGCGAATCTTGTTCTAAAAGGATATTATGATTTCGTTGATTAGGAAATATTGAAAGACGCGCAGTTACCAAAATTACAAATAAAACAAGTCTATAGGATAGTTTGCTTTAAAATTGGCACCTTAGAAACACCGGAACTCGTTATTCGCACGTCGGAAGGTGATTTCTAAGTGAGCACAATTGATCCGTCGACACTGCGAGTCGTGAGTTCGTCTCGAGAGAGAGAGAGAGAGAGAGAGAGACGGCGACGACGCAATTCTCTCCTCGTACGCCGGGATCGTATCCGTTTAATTTATCCGATGAGCCGTGTTAAAGCACGAGTAATAATGCAGCGAGTGGGCCGCCTCGACTCGGCCGCGGAAGCGCGATTTGCAGCCGCGGAAGTGAAGACGTTGGATGTTCAGAGATTGTCTGAATGAATAGCGACGTCGGCGGGGAAGTTACGCTCTCGCGGTTGTATTAAAGCACTCGCGCTCCGACCCGTCGCGTCGTTCCCCCGGTCTCTCTCTCTTCCCTATATCCGCCCTACGGATTAATCCGCCGCCTCGAAGCGGCCTCGAGACTTGCTACGGTTTGCGAAATCGATAATATCGGCCACACGCTGCGTTTTCGCGGTACGACATCGCGGCGCGCCTCGATACGCTTACGTATTCGATACGCGCTGATGCGGCGATAGGGTGACTGGATTTTATTACGTAATGAAAGTAATCGCGAGTTTAATTCAAGAAAGATGGCGGGATTTGGTTAAAATTTTGCAACGAATGGCGCACGAACTTTATAATAATAATAATAATAATAATAATAATAATAATAATAATAATAATAATAATAATAATCCGCGAAATGTAATTTTCGAAAGATAGTTTCTCCGGACGAGAGAGGGAAGAACCGCCTTCGTTAATTATCGTTAATATCGCTTGTCGATTTAATAGTTTACTTCTGTCTATAGCATCTATATATTTCCTCGTTATTTCTTTTATTTGCGCACTCGAATCTCCTCTCACTTCTTTCTGAAACGGGGAATATCGAGAGGTGAAAAAGTCCTGTGAAACATCAAGAATTACTATCGCGGTCACTTCAAGGAAGGTATACGCGTTCGGGGAGGCTGTAGACACCATTAGGACGTGTTACGGGGATACGAATGGCGCGTGAGAAGAGGGTGGCGATGGGAAGAGGGTTGAAACAACGTCCGGTCGGAAATACCCCTTTTTTCTTTCGTCTTCTTCATGGAAGCAACGGTGGAAGTGGAATGGGAGATTTACCATTCCACCTCCACCGTTGCTCCCTCATCCCGACAACCTTGGACTGCTACCTCCTTTGATCTTACCGTCGCTCTTAAACTTTGATCGATAACGTTGAGGATTGATTTACAACAGGGTAACCGCAGTGTAAATTGTTTCGCTGAACAATTCGAAGAGAGTACTAGTACGTTCTTCCGAAACGTGTTTCTGTCATTCCCGATGATTCGCTTCTCTGTTACTCTACTCATAAAATATATCTGAACAATTCGTTGAAATTATTTTCTCATTTTATAATAAGATAATTTTCTGCTTTATCCATGGTATTTGATTGACTTTTATTCTACTTGCGTGTGTTATTAGTTCTTTCCAATTTGCTAGTAAAATTCTTTTTTCTCATTTTATAAAAGATAAATAGAGGTAAATATATATGTAATGTCAATATGTTTATAATACGTAAAATCGCAAGTATAGAATTTCGGGTATTAAAGTTAATTGTTCCTCGAACAATACCCAAAAATGAAAAAGATCCTTTTTGAAGCTTGATAGAACAGGTTGCTAAGGACAGCATAATCTCGCGTTACCAGGGCAGAGTTCGGAGAATTTTGAATCGATCGAGACGGGGTGAGATTTGTGGTCGTGGAAATGCCGCGGCGGAGGGTGGGAAAATTCCGAGATTCGATCGACCGTCCTTCCAGGCGTCCCTCCACTCGATTAGTTCACTTGTCAAGGAGAAACTTGGGCACAACTTTGATCCGCCAAAGAAATTGACGAAGGAAAAAGCAGAGAAGTTATCTCACGTTCATTCGTTAATATTAAATTAATCACCACCCGTAATTCGCCACGTTGGAGATTCATAGGAGTCCATAGGATTAACTCAACGGAGGGTCGATGATATCACGAAAATCCTCGAATATTTCGAAAATGAGAGAATCACGCTCTCTCTTTTTCATATTTTCTCAATAGTCTTCTATTGCTCTTTCCACGGTTTCGTGGTCGCTTTTCAACGCAACCCCTATTACACAAGAGGGCTGAAAGGGAGAGAGGAGAAGCAGAAATTCGGCGGGACTCTCGAATTGGACGACACATTCGCGGAAAAATGAAAACTCTCAAACGAGTTCCCGGGAACGGCGCGCGCGGTTCAGCTTCCCTTTTTTGTTTGCCCGTTAATTCGTCAGATTATCGAAAAAGTGCAACC
Source organism: Aphaenogaster ashmeadi (assembly GCA_003063805.1). NCBI lineage: Eukaryota > Metazoa > Arthropoda > Insecta > Hymenoptera > Formicidae > Aphaenogaster > Aphaenogaster ashmeadi. Next base: position 357,870 of record NJRQ01000105.1, read on the forward strand.
TAAGAGGATTACAGCGAATTAGAAAGCGGAGTTAAATCGCGCCGCTTTCCACATATCTCGGTAAATACGGCTCTCGGAAGATCGGACTTTGAGGAAAGAACATCTTTGACCGGGTTGCATTGAGATAATATTGACGGAGATAAAAGGCACTTCGCACTCCGTTTGGCAAGATCAAGGCCCGGCGGCCCTTTGAAAAGCTAAAACACCATTGACACGCTTCCTTGACGTCGCCGACGTTTAACCCGCAGGTATAATACACGCGGGATTAACTCAGGTCGCTTTTTCGTCGCGACTCTTTAAACGAGAAACTTTAACGACGACATATTTCGCGAACGGAAGTCCTAACTATCGCGAATTAAGAACAGATGAGAGATTAAAGATTCTAATTAGATAATATTAGCAGCCGCTCTTTTTTGCCATCCTCTTTCGGAGAGTAGAACACTCTGATTTACTCTCGTTACACAGACCGAGGGAGCTGTGCTCGGCTCGTGGAGCACAATGATTTTCCGCAAAGAGGCCGATAAGGCCGTTGCGGAAACTGGCCGTCGTGACACTTCGCCACGGCCGTTGAATCTCGCCGGAAGTCACGTTGGCGGCGGGTAAATGAGGCGTACGCGCTATAGAGCCTGGACGATCGGTGTGCCTGTCTGGCCTATAACGAGCCAATTCGCCTGGCTACACTCGCCGTGTACTCGAGATTATCGTCGCGATCTCACGAGCGGTGGCATTTTCTCCAAGAATTCCGTACCGGCTAGCGGAATACCGATACCGGCGATATCGGCCACTCTGAAACCCGAGTCTCCGTAAACCTGATTTGTTAGAACCAGGCTGGCCGGCGATATCCTCGCTGAATGATGCTCGATCAACGGCGAAGTTGATCGCTTGAGAAATGTCTGAAATGATTAATGGTGTCCGTGTTGTCGCGAAACGATAATATCGCGAAGAAAGGCGCCGTCGTTTACTTTGAAGGTAACGCGAGTCGAGGACATGGGCGCCCATGAGGGGGGGCCAGGAGAGACATATGCCCCCCCCCCTGGATTTTAATTTGTTCAATTTAGAATGATTTTATGATTAACAACCAGATAAATTTTTGTTTAAAATTTATACAATTAAAAATAAAAATCTGCATAAATATCCCTAGCACACCACACCTATTTTTGTGTGCCTTAGGCCGCCACACATGGTCTGTCGGACCAACGATTTTTATTGCTCTATAACTTTTCAAAAAATGCGTCTATTGAGGTTTAATTATAGTGAAATCGAAACGCCAGACTCCGACTAACATGAAGAAGCAATCGTCAAACCCAAAAAGTTATTTGTTCAAAAGTTATAACATTTATAAATAAACGTGTCAGTCCACCAAAACTGTCGGTCCACCAGACCGCGGTATGGTTTGCTAGGGATATTTCTTTAAAAATATTATTTGAAAATTACATTCGTTTGGCACTCCTAGGTATATTACACTCCTAAGTATATTACACCCCAAGTAGAACAGAAAGTCATGATGACATCAAAATGACATCAATATGATGCTAAAATGATGCCTTAGACATCTTTTTGAGGTCATTTTGACGTCATCATGACTTTATGTTCTTTCTGGGACTCTGCCCCCACTTGAAAAAAGTTGTAAGGGCGCCCATGGTCGAGGATCGAACAGCGCGGCGACGAAATTTCGAAGGGCAGAGATGTAAAAATCCTCGAGGTCCGCACGGAATAAACGACTGATTTATCAGCATTATTGCCCGTCAGATTGAGACGAAATTTTTTTATTGAGTAAATACTCGGCTGATTTATTAACAGTCTGATGTTCTTGCGGATTGGATAATTAATTGTCGCTCCGAGTACTTGACAGTTGCAAACGTTGACCCGGAAAATCGATGAGCGCTTATCCCGCGCGAAATATCTCGCTGTTGCGCAGTACCCCGATTTCGCAAATGTTTCGATCGAGGCGTCGAATATTAAAAGCGCAGTCATCTATGTGCTGAAAAAATAATGCGATTGGCAAAACTAACCGCGTGACCAGCGAAACGAGCAATCATCGATCGTTTCTGTATTAAATGGCGATTTTACCGCGTGATATTATTTTTAAAAGGCTTTTCTAGAGGAGTATCTTTCTAGAAAAAATATCTCTATCGCATTGACTGCATTTAATACCGGAAACGACGGATAATTCGAGTAAACTTTTCCAACCTTCCTTCTGTAGACTCGCGTTTAGATTCAAGTTTACAGAGCGCTTCGCGGCTCTCCAGACCTTGTTGTAAAATCTGCCAGGATTCTGGGTGGAGAATCCTGGGGAAAAGGCGAGAAAAACGAGTCGGACCTCTCGCATTCTCATGCCCTTCTTCTCCTGCCCCGATTTAATATCGCGGATCGCCACGTCCGCGAATCGCTCGCGATCGTACTCTTTTACGAATTGTCTCTCACGAGTCCACGATACGCGCCGGCGACACGGCAGGAGGAGGCAAAATACTATCGACAGTTTCGTGCGTAGCGGCGCGAGAGTGGCATGAGAGCATCTCTAATCGTGAATTGAGGACGAAGAATTTGTAGTGAATCGTCGTCGTCGTCGTCGTCCTTTTTAACATGCGTCCTGATCGCGTAAGGTATTGTTAGCCGAGCCGGCGATCGTCGACGATCGCGGGACGTTTCCGCGCGAGATAACGTGTGTTTGTAGAGATGGAAAAGAGATTTCTTCGGCCCTCGTCCGGATTCGCGCGACGCCTCTCGGAAACCAGTTCGCGTAAACTGAGGACGAAGAGTCCGAGGATTCGCTCTGGACGGCGTTACCCAGGAAGAACAGAAAGTCATGATGACGTCAAAATGACCTCACAATGATGTAAAAAGCATCATTTTGACGTCATCATGACTTTCTGTTCTACTGGGGTAGTTTAGCGCGTTACACCGATCCGAAGAGAAAAGAAGTAGCGCGGTAGTTGGCGATAAAACTATGGAAATTAATAGTCGATTAGCCGATATAGTTGTTATCACTAATTACTAGTCCCAAGCGGGAAAAGAGAGGGCGCGAGGAAGGAGTGAGTGCATAAACGGTTGTACAAAACCGCAAATGACAGCCGCGCCGGTCCAAACGAGGATTTCGTCCTAAATGTGCATTCTAAACGGGATGGCTCCGTCGCAGTCGGCATGCACTTTCGCAACGATATAACGTGAACGCGGTGAACAAATCGATTTTTCCCGGTGCGCGATCGTCGACGCCCCGAGCTCCGCACGTAGTTTGTTGTAATAACGAGGAATTAATTAGAGAATGCAGATGTGCGTGCGTTTGTCCAATACCGTGTTAAAAAGAGAGAGAGAGAGAGAGAGAGAAGTGGAAAACGAGAGGAGGCATCGCATGCCGATCTCTCACAAATTGAATTTCAATACCGATCAATGCCATCGATCCCTGAGTTACACAAATTCGTGGATCCTCGGATTCTGCGTTGAACTCTCGGATCTTCGGATTCTTGTATCCCGGGAATCGTAGATTCTCGCGTTCTCGAGTCGTGAAATTTCCGAATACTTGGACGCTTGGATCTCCGGGTCCTTAAATCCTCGGATTCTGACGTACGATAGAAATTAATTATCGTATTGATATATCCGACTCGAGGATCGTCCCCGAGGTTCTTGAATATACATGCCTAAATCGTGAAGATTTTCGATCCGCGAGATCCTTGGATCTTCGTATTACGATATTTCAAAGTCCAAGGATCTAAATGGATCGTTAATGGACGCTTTCGATATGTTTCCTCGGATTCCTAGGTCCTGCGACCTCAATCCCCCGCACAGAAGTTATTTGCGCACACGTCGTAATCGACGCCCGAGAATTACGAATCGAATTTTCGAGGCGAGACAAGTATTATTCTTTTTCTCGATAGGAAAGAGAGAGAGAGAGAGAGAGAAAAGAGTCCGAAATTCGTGGTGTATTGTACGCGCTGGTATTTTTTCGGTGTTCCGCGGCGATAGAGTGTAAAATTAGCGAGAAGTAATAAGCGTAAAAAGAAAAGATGAAGACCGCAGCCGGCGTCGGTATACATAGAGATATTTACGTAAGCCAAAAAAAAACACGGCATCATAATGTGTATAGATAAATAATTTTGGGAGCGCGACGCGCGAATGCCGAATGACGATGATGTTACTACCGCATGACGAATAATAACACGATTAATTATTATTAACGATTATAATTAAATATTGTCCCGAGTATTATTAGAGAGACATGTGGAGAATTTATTACTGCGACCACGAAAGCTCGCAAAGAAGAAAAAAAAAGTCTTTGACCTTTTATCGCAAGGAGGACATACAACCAAATATATAAGCGTTTGTAAGGCACACACGTGGAAACAAAAATAATAAGTTAACGCGAGAAAGAGCGCGCGAGAGAAAGAAAGAGAGCTGAGAGAATGGAGGAGAAAATGGGAGAGAAGCGAAAGGACGAGCGCGTGAGTGCGTGAAGAAAGAGAGAAAGAGAGAGAGAGAGAGAAATAATGCGTGAGAAACATTAGTTCCGTTTTTGAGTGTTGAGAATGTTCATTTGTAATTGTTTAAATCTAATGAGAAATGTACTGTAAAACCATAAGTACTATAGGCACTAAAAATATATCATTTGTTGACATGAAAAAAATAAAGGAAAACCGACTGTGTGGCATGAGTTCTGTCCGCCGGGGTTGACGAGACGGTATACGCGCACACCGGCAAACACACACACACACACCCATACAGCACAGAAATTGCAGCAACATTGCAGTAACATAACAATATTGCCGAAATGTTGCTGCAATGTTCTGTGCTGTATGGGCATATACGTAATTGCAGTCGCGATGCACATTTGCACGGTTGCCACCTTTAAACTAGTATTCTGCCGGAGATGATTTTTGAAAAAGAAAATAGTTACATCTATACAATGAACGAACCATTTTCGAATTTACCATTTTTCTTTCCTTGCTTTCTCTTAAAAAAAAGTCATGGAAATTAAGCCTTCCGCCGGATATTCTTTTTAAAAACCGGAGAAAACTCCAATTATATATGTGTATACTGTACGCGCACTTGTATGTGTGTGTGTGTGTGTGTGTGTGTGTGTGTGTGTGTAAATACTAATAGATAACCGTGATTAAGAGTGTGATCGGCCGGAGATTTTATCTGTCTGCTGGAGATTCATCCAAAAAGCCGGAGTCTCCGACCGAAGAGGTGGCAACCGTTGCGTGTGCGTATACGAATCCCGTGTGTCTCACCATTGTACATTCTTTTCTTTTCATTTTATTTTTTTTCGTTGTTCCTTTCTATAACGATAACGAAGCCGCGAGTTAAAACGCGCGATGCGTTGTACCGTGCCGTGGTTTGTAAACGGAAGAGCGCACCGTCGCGTGACGAGGAGAGTCGCGAACGTCTGAATTAGGCGAGTCTCGAAACGACGAGAGCCGAGCATCGAGCTTCAGTCTAGCGTTTAAGCGCGTGGGCAATAGTGATATACAATAGCAAAAACCGTGAGCAAAACCGTGTTATCAACTTTTTGTAGAGGCAGAAAGGCGGCAGCCGCCGAGCCGCGTCGAGAATCTCCGGATTGGGGTTGCCATTAAAGCGCAAAGTGTGACAGATAGACCATTAAATGTTCATTTTGTCAAGTCGACCGCCAGTTCATTCCAGCGCTACGATTACGCGACGTGTCGCGTTTACGTCGCTGTTACATTTTCCGTCACTTATCCGAGAGCGATTATTCTGTTATCCGAAGTATGCGCCGGGGATATGCGGCACTTGGGGGAAACGACGAAGGGCTCTTCCGAGACTCCGGGAAAGGGAGACGCCGCCGTGAGAAAGGTAGGTGACATCTCGACGTCATTCACACACGTACGGATGATGTCCTTTGCAACGTACGTTTTATTCGTTATTTACAGTCATAATTTACAGCCATAAAAAATCTAGACGGTACAGTTGTTAATCAACACGTAGCGAGAAGCATTGTTAGAATTGCATATAAGTTGTGTAATAAAACACAAGTTGTAACGATAATCTATCATCTCAGGCGAACATTAGGCTGGCGCGTGTAACACGCTCGCTAATATCCACCTCTACCAATATAGATTAACTTTAATCTCGGTTTAACTTATTCTTTATCTTTCTCTAATTCTTAACACTAAAAAAAGATAAAGAATAAGTTAAACCGAGATTAAAGATAATTTACATTGGTAGAAATGAACATAAGTCTGCCCGCCGCTAAAACACGTTTATTACCCTTTCTACAAATGTTAAAAAAATAGTGTGGTCCGTCGTCGCAGGTCGGCGTTTTTCTCGGAATATCTGATATCGATTTTACAATTAATCCTTAACAATCGCATAGAGCCGCGAAAAGTATAAAGATTATACAAATTTTATATATAATATCTAATATTAATATATATTAGACGTGATTTATAGATTTTGCTAAATGTGACAACTAATTTTCCGATGATGTTGGGAAAAGTTTGAAGTAAAAAAGGCACCGATTATGTCAGTCATAATTAACGGGTCTTCTCGGGACGGATTAAGAGCTAATCGAAATGATTAGGGACGTAGAACTCACGATTGAAATTTTCAAGTTGCTTTTAGTAAAATCCATGAAAAGGATAACGTCAGTATTATTAACGGATTAGTCAGCTCGCTATACCGACTGTCGCTACTACTGCTGCTGCTGTTGCTGCTGCTGCTGTTGCTGTTGCGTGGGACTGCTGAGGGTCTCCATTTTCTGCTCGTTCTCCCGATTCGGAGAGTCTTGCTTTCTGTTTTCCTCGTCGCTGTCCTTCGTCGGCGGTGCCAGCAATGCATTCAGCAAACCTTGCATAAAGCACGCATATTATTAATATCGTTATTATAACATATTACATACATTACGCAATTAATCAGTCACAGTATTAACTGTCAATCGAAATCAGTTTACTCACCGATGTTCTCTCCCCTGAACGAGGCTCCTAAAAGAAGTCTCAATTAGAACATAGTCTTCGCTTTAAAAATTCGACTCGAGACTCTCGCTAAAAGAGATTCACATCCGAATCGACCGGTTAGAATTTAAGTTACTACTCCAAAAGAAAGAACCGGGATTCGACGGTGGTCCATTAACAAGAGAAGGAGCCAATTTGAGAGAAGCGCATCGCGGAATTGATTTGTCAATTTTTACTCACCGTTACTGCGATATTTATTCAGCTGCTGGTACACCTGTTTCATCCGCTCGATGTTGATGCGCGAGCTCTTGCTGTGGTTCACCATCGGCAACGAGTACTCCTTGCCGATGATGCACTTGGCGGCGTGCTGTATACTAAGCGGCGCGTTCCAGGGCTCGTGAATGTACCTCGTCGGGAAGTTCTTCAACACCGGCAGGTAACGTCTGATCGTGGAAACAAGATTGATTTTATCTTGAGACAATAATCCCTCATATATCAATACACACGCATTTACAGTACCGCTCAAAAATTTGGAGCACGTTCTATAGTTTTTAGATAAAAACACGATTCTTTACAGATACAATTATTTTATTGAAAATATCAATTTTTATTTTTGTACGTATACCATGGGAATAAAATTTAAGATAACAATAAACTTTTGTACATTTACAGTTAATAAATCAAATTGATTAAACTTTCTTTTCAAAATGTAGAGATGCTCCAAACTTCTGAGCGATAGTGTATAATATCATTTACGAATTCCCGGGAAAACAAATCAGAAAACAGAGAAAATAAGTAGAACGTATTGCGTCACTTGTTCGCTTGAGAGCTTTCGTAAAAATGTAATATTTTGCAGAAATATTAGTTTGATAATCGAACGCTGTCTCCGGCGACGATTCGTTACGGTAATCTTTTGCACGATTAAGCTTTAATGGAGCTAAGCTGTTTAATGTTCCATCTATCTTGCGGCTGAATTTCGCTTCGCTCAGATTAACGCCTGATACGTTACAAATTAAGATCAATCAAGATTAAAATTTCCATTAGTCCGGCCATCGCGTGAGCGTTAATCACTGGTACCGATAGCATCGTGCACGCGATCGTTAGCGTAAACGTTATTTCGATGGGAAAAACGGTCCGATAAACGCGCCCGTTGAAATTTTTGTCGGAATTTCTCGCATCGCTCTCGCGTTTTTTTTTAATCGTTTTAAAAGGAATTTTTAAAAATACTTTTTCAATCGATTACCTGATATAATCGCCGTTCGGATCCGCTTTCCTGCCGAATCGTACGGGGCAGTAGCAATGGAAAAACTGTTGGAAGAAGGAGCTGCACGACAGCCACATCCACATGCCGGCGTTGACGGACCAATCGGCGTCTAAGAGAAACTCGTCGAACACCTTAAAGAAAAACATTAGATCCAATATAAAGTAGTAAAGTAATTAATAAAGCAGCGAGTATGATTTCGCGATTATTTAATATTAGCATCTTATCTACTTGACACTTTTTACACATAATTAAATATCTCATTAATTTTGTCTTTTATCCGGGCGAAAATAAAATAAGCTATAACTTATTTATTAGACATAATTAATTAGACATCTCATTAATTTTGTCTATCCGGGAAAAAATGAAATAAACCACGACTTATGTATACGGTCGCACTGTAGAGCGACCAGTTTATTTATTTATTTTTTAACCGGGGAGGTATATTATACTTGCGGATGCGCCGCACGTATACTTCCGGGGAAAGGATCTCGCAACAAGAAATATTCTTACGAAGTCTGTATATTAATGATAAGAACAAACGGATAGAAAGAGAGATAGAGTAATGCAATGGGTAATGCGCGTCGATTGAAATGCCAGGCATGTCGTGACATTTTACCTTCATTCCTTCCTCCCATGAGATCCAAAGGTCGCCCCTGGTCAAGAAGCAAGCCACCGCGTGTCTGGCCAGGTGATGTATCCAACCCTCTTCTCGCAGCTGCGTCATGATTGCATCAATCCACGGAAATCCCGTCTGGCCCTAGCGCAAAACGAAGGTTTAGTACCGTCGTAAAATCTTCGAAATTCCGCGTCGCAATTTCGCTGTTGCGATAAGTACAAAAGTCTGTCCAAGCGTTACGTAAGATGACTTTTTTCGCTCGAGCACCTTTAGGGTTTTCAACGTATCGTCTCTCTAATGCAACAGCTATTTTCTAATAACTCGACTAAACATTTACTAAATATTTTAGTTATATAAGTATAATTTATAGTTTACAATAGTTAATAAAATAGTTAATAAATATTTTAGTTGTTATATATTCGTATAATTATACAGGGTGTTTCAGAATTGCACGGCACTATTTTAGGGAAATATTTTCTAGGTCAAAATGAACAAAAAAGTTTATATAAACATATGTCCCAAACTTGTTTATTAGTAAGATATTAAAGAGTAAAGATTATATTTAACAAGTAAAACATTTAAAGTATGTTTTCGAAATGGCCGCCGTTTTGTTGAATGCAGCATTCAGCATGATAAACCCATGTTTCTGTGACACGCCTTATAGCATCAGGATTATTCCTGATAGTTGCTGCAGCTTCCATTATGCGATTTCTTAATTCTTCTTGCGTGCCAATAGGTCTACAATAAACTAAAGACTTTATTCAATCCCATAGAAAATAATCTAACGGCGTTAGATCGAGCAATCGTGATCGCCATTTAATGGGTCCATTTCGACCAATCCAGTGGTTACTGTATGTAGTATTTAAATAGTTATTAATAATACGAGAAAGGTGGGCTGGTACACCATCGTGCATAAACCACATTCTCTGTCAACCTCGTATTGGAATATCTTCGAAGATTTCTAGAAGTCTTTAGTTTATTGTAAACCTATTGGCACGCAAGAAGAATTAAGAAATCGCATAATGGAAGCTGCACTTCGAAAACATACTTTAAATGTTAAACATAATCTCTTTACTCTTTAATGTCTTATTAATAAACAAGTGTGGGACATATATGTTTATATAAACTTTTTCGTTCATTTTGACCTATATATATAGAAAATATTTCCCTAAAATAGTGCCGTGCAATTCTGAAACACCCTGTATAGATATAATTTGGTTTGCTAAATATTTCTTCGTATAACTAGTCTCGCAAACTCATGGAGATGAAAATAACTATTGAAATATTTTTCTCACTGTCAGAGTGTCTTTTATTTCATCGCGCTGCACGAGCAAATTGTGAAACAAATTTCCATCTCTGATCGTGCAAAGTATCACTCACGTTCGCCCACTTTGCGAGCGCCTCCACGTTCTTGTCCCATGGTATCTGCACGCAAATCGGATTGCCCTGCATCCGATCGAAATTCGGATTCTTCGTCGCGGCGCAGTAAAAGAACTCGCGCCAGAGAAGCTGTCCGTGCAACGACAGCGGCGGCACCGCTTTCTTTATCTGAAACAGTATCGTTGATAGGAAACCCGATCTAATCATCCGCTTCCAAAATTGCCGAAAGGCGACGTGTCGCTTGATAAAAATAAAATCGTTGCTTTAAGAAAAAAGGGTAGGCAGGAACAAATAAAACATCTCGTTAATATAATACTCGCTGAGGAACAACGAGAACATCATTCCCTCGTAACTACGAACTTCTTGTACGGGAACACAGCTTTCGAGACTTATCGCAGAAATAAAAATCCCGCGATGCAATGAACGCGTCTCCGAAGTTTCGTTTAATTATTATCGCGAAGTTTTGGGGCGAAAAGGAGAGGGAGAGGAAGGTAGAAGCTCGTAAGAGGCTTCCAGGCGAAACCTCCGCGATATATTTGTCTCGCATTGTCGTTTTCGTGAATAGCCCCGTGAGTCGCAGATCGTCTCGTACCTTCTTGTATAGATCGGTGAGCTGGTAGTAAAACAGCCGCGTACTGAGACATCCGAATCGCAGATAGGGCGAGAGCCCGGTCTGACTCGGCAGTAAGGATTGCGGTGTCATCTTCGGCCTGCCGAAGCTCGCCACCCATGCCTTCCTCTCGAGATGACGCTCGAGCCTAGCTAGAGCCTCGCTCTCGCCGCCGACCCACACCGGGGGCAGCAGACTTTCCGTATCGAAGCCTGCAATCGCAAAAAAAGGATTTATTTAAAAGATTTATAAAGAGATTTTTACGAAGATTTTAAGAGGATTTATAAGGAGATTTATAAAAATTTCATCCTCTACTTGATGTACGGAAGCGTGTACACTGAGAGAAAAATTTACTCAATAAGTGTTTTCTCCAATAGTACTAATGAAGTATTCTTTTGAATTTAGTAAATATTTTATTAGGTTAAGAGAAAATTTGTTTTCAATTGGATGAATATTTTTTTCATTCGAAAAATATTAACTGAATTAAAAAAAATACTTCATTAGTACTATTGGAGAAAACATTTATTGAAATTTAGTAAATTTTTCTCTCAGTGTAGGTATGTGTGTTAGTGCATGTGCTGACGCGCCATTATGCACCAGTGCGTTCCGAAGCATGGATGAATTTTAATTTTGTTTGCGTATTATATGCGCGTTTATTTTATTTTATATTTTACTTATATATTTTACTTATATTTTCTTTTTCTATTTCATCTTAGTTCTCTTCTTTCTCCAATCATACATATTCACCCGAGTTAACTGATAGGCATTAAAACAGTAGCCATGCTGGCGCCTCACCTTTTGCGTATTTTCTTTCTTTCTTTCTCATGTACATGTATCTTATGTGTAATCTTGTTCGTACGCAATAAATTAAATTAAATTAAATTAAAGAGGCAAAAATCGTATTTTCCAATTTTTCTGCGAATTAGGGATACAATTTTACTTCATACTTTATTATTTTCATTTTCATTCATGAATAGATTCGTGCAGCAAAATTAACGTTTGTACATTCCTAATTCAACACCGAACGGCTTTCAACAATTTTAATATTCAAAATTAAAAAATTAATTTTTTTACACGGTTCTTTATATTTGGTAAAATTTCGTTACTGATTACAATTTATTTTAAATATCTCGATGAACAATTGATTCATTAAAACTCCAAAAATAAAAATCTGATTGTGTACAATAAAATATATTGCTATTTAATTGTATTGCAGAAGCTTATTGCATAATGTTTAGCGCTCAGTCGCACTTTGACAGTTTTATTAAGAAAAAAGTCAACTCGAAATATCGACCAAGGAATCTGTCACTAAAATTAAAGAATCATAGACATCCCGTACAGAGCGCAATGTTATTCGGCGAAGGTCTCGTTTCCTCATCCTTTCGGCACTGCAAAGATTTGCACACTGAAAGAAAGGCTTGGTTATAAAAATCCACACGGAAAAAACAATAAGGTTGCCACAACCACAATAATAGCTGTCTCTTATACACATCTAGATGTGTATTAGTTATAAAAATCCACACGGAAAAAACAATAAGGTTGCCACAACCACAATAATAGTAACATTTGGTACAGCCACGTCCTGTGGTTGTCACATTCACATTGATGTGAAGGCAACTATATGCATTTGGTACAGCAAACATAGTGAATGTTGAGACAAACATAGTGAATGTTGAGACAAACATATATAGATGCACTACACAAAACAATGTGAATGTGACAACTACAGGACGTGGCTGTACCAAATGTTACTATTATTGTGGTTGTGGCAACCTTATTGTTTTTTCCGTGTAATAATAATTATTTTTGTGAATATTCCTGCTCATGCGAACTGCGCGCCGCATATTCGTCGATCTTGAAACAGTCCTTAGATGAAGCAGAAATAATTAATTCACATATTAAATTGACGAGCAATTTAATAATTTTTGATGTTCACTAGCATCTATATAAGATCCCCCCATCCCCCCATTCCCCGAAAAAACTGTAAAGAACTTTAGGTAACGAGGTGTTATTTTTCGCAATAAGTTCTTTACAGTTTTTTCGGGGAATGGGGGGATGGGGGAATCTTATAGGTGCTAGTGAGCATCAAAAATTATTAAATTGCTCGTCAATTTAATATGTGAATTAATTATTCCGGCTTCATGTAAGGACTGTGTTTCAAGACCGACGAATATGCGGCGCGCAGTTCGCATGAGCAGGAATATTCACAAAAATAATTATTATTAGGCACCAAGAACTGCCGCGACCGAAAATGGCATTTCTCATATTTATATTTGTTTAAATTCATCGGTCTTAATCTTATTATTATTGTTTGAAAAAAATGTTGTTAAAATTGTGAGTCTCTGTGTTTTATAATGATTCGCACTTAATGATGAATTATTATCTTGACGATTTGTTATGTGTTGTTTAACGGGATGGCAAACTTGATTCTGATACGTTAAAACCTGATCTTTTCTCACCGAGTTCCTCGAGGGTGGGCACCCCGTAATGGTCGTCGTGGTCGTCCTTTAGGGGTGTATAGGCGCTGCCGATGTAGGCGGCAGTCACCATCGGTACCGGCGGTTCCGGCGCGTCCATGCCGGCGACGACGTTTTGAAATTGATGGTAGGTCAACGGCGGTTTCCCACCATTTCTCTCTATGATCCTGAAACTCGCGACAACGAGGACGGTGGAGTCGCGAAATGGCTTGCGAACAATGGCGAAAGTTGCAACGTAATATTTAATCCTAGCGGGTGCACGTTAAGGTTCCATTTTCAACACTCAGATACACGTGTAGCTAACTAACATCTAGTTCTCAAAAGATATTCAACTTCTTCTTTTCTTCCTCATAAACGTCTCGTTAAAAATAATTAAATTACAAAGTGGGATTTTAATTACGGCTCTGTAGATCGATCGCATGAATTACAAGCTAATTTTAATTAAATAAATTTGCATTATTTATCGACATCATTAATAGGAGAACTACCAACAATTAACGTATACCTGTTTCATCTATTTAATAATCTTTTATTGATATCTTTTATTAATATATATCTTTGAAAAAAGGGGTAAATTTTGGTCAATTTAATCATTTACATATTGCAACAAAGGCCACGAAAAATCTCAATGCACCGTTATAAATTTGATATAAAATTACAAACCAGCTATTTTGACTACTTTAATAGTTCTAGTATTAAATCTACATCATTAGATTCTTGACACGATCCGTAAATCGATGTTGAAAATATTTTCCGAACTCACTCGTCTAGTCTGTAGAGAGTGTGCGAGACCCTCTGGACCACCGAGATACCGAGCTCCTTACAGAGGGCCGAGATATTGTGATCTCGCACGCGGCCGAACGGCTCCGAATCCTCCTCGAAAGTCAGGTTTGTCGTGCCCCATTCTTTGAAGAGCTTGGGGAGTGCATCGGCCGGCTGTCCCCGGATCACGAACAGCCGGGAATTTAGTTTCCTCAGGGAACAGTCCAGATCCTCTAAACATTGCAGGAGGAACCTGTCGGATCGCGCGTAAAGCAACTCGATCAGTTGTCGCAAAGAATTATTTAATAAATTTTTATACGATGTAAAAATAGACATATACATATAAATTCTAAAAATATGGATTAAAATATGATTATATAATTTATATTAACAAATTGAAAATTAAAACTACTTTTTAATTAGCTTCTTTACAATAATAGCACAACAAAAGAATTGTCGCGTAGAAAATTACAAAAGATGAAAAACGATACTTTGTTAAATAACTACGCAGCGATCAGAGATTTAGCACTTTTACAATAATTCAGAAATAATTCAGAATAATTATAAATATAATAATTCAGAAATAAAAATGACATAACATACAAACAGGGGCGGCTATACATTCGCCGTTTGCCGTTGACTCATTTTTAGTCAATATCGCCGCTAATGTCCTCCTTGTCAATCGTGATTCAGTAGGATTATCGACAACATCTAAGCGATCGCTTAGGAAACGGTTACATAACGCTTAATCAACATGACAAATGATCGACGACGAGAGCCGCGCCCGAATGTCCGTCGCAGTAATGCATCGAGATTCCGTGATGCAACGAAGATCTACGGCGCCGTTTGTGGAACAATATCAACTCGCCATTATCGGCAAATTAAATAATCGTAATTCTCCACCATCGTCGCAATATTATCCAAACCCAATACGCAGTAAGAAAAGCTTAATTAACGCGATCGTTCGCGGCGACGATTATCAATGGCCAGAATACCCGAATATTTTTCCGATGACGTTTATTTGCAACAAGAATGGAAAGACCGAAAAATGGGAAAAGGAAAATAAAATAATAAAATAAAATAAAACGACACAATTTATAGAGAAAAAAAACAGATTTTTATCCACTGTACTAACAATAATCCATAAGAATGGCGCGTTAAGGTAGTTGTCTCGCGACAGTACAAGCCAAAAATATACTCTAATAAGTCAACGCCGACTACCCTTAGAACATAATATGTTCTAAGCGACTACCTACCGCTACCTACGGTTACAGGCTGAAAACTTTTGGGTAATTCTATCCCTCTCACCCGAAACAAAGTGCCGCGCGCCCCTCGGCGATCTCCAAATCGCTCCTCTACGTCAAATAATCGTGAAATTCGAGATCTTTTTAGTATTGTATTTCTAAAACTAAACGGTCAATAATTTTGGTTTTTTTTACTAGTATTCCTAAAATTTAGTATTTCTATTATATATTCGTTTTTCATCACTGTGTTATGGTTCGTTCTAATTGTAAAAATTCAAAATACGAGATTTTCATACGCTTTGTATGCGATACAAGGGAAAAGTGCAATTTTTAATAGCGATTATCTCGTGTTCGGGACGGTCAATAACTTTTAAATTGCACAAACGTGTAGATATCACATTTATTAACATACAGTTAAATTTTCAAATATTTCTTGTGAATTGCGATTCGCGAGACAACTACCTTAAGGTGCGTTTCCACTGAGCGCGTCACGTGTCGCGTCAACCGTAGTTAACCAATCAAATTGGCTTTTAAAATGGGAAGTTTTGATTCGCACGGAAAAAAAAGTAGCTGCCGTAGCTAAAAACTGCGTGTGGTAGCTAATTTCATTTGTTATATATATAAAGCTAACATCTTAGCTGTGATACCTGTTTCATTGCTGTCGTGACTATAAATTTCTAAACTACAGCAAACCGTTTTGCTGTAGTTAAGAAATTTATAGTCACGACAGAAAACACAGTTTACCAAATCATGATTAGCTATGGTAGCGAAAACTTTTTTTTCCGTGCGTTAACTACGGTTGACGCGACGCGTGACGCGCTCAGTGGAAACGCACCCTCAATGCGCCAATGCTTCTCGTCGCGTCATCCACTTTTCAGAGCCGACTCGTATCGATCTCTCTGCCGCGATCGCGCGAGTCATCGCGGGCGCTCACCTCCATTTATTGATGCCGACGTTGGTGCTTCCGGCGAACCAGGGGTCCAGCACGAAGACGCACCGGAAAGTGGACGCCCCCGCGAGACCCTCCTTCAACGAGGGGTTGTCGTGCAGCCGGAGTCCCTTACGGAACCAGTGAACTGTGTGCTTCCCGCCGTCGCCCCGGACTCCCGAGGTCACCCCCTGGCCCATCTCGTTGTTACTACTTCCCGTCATTTCTTCTCACACCCTTCGAAAAGTAGACATTCTCAATTAGGTAACTCAGCGCGCGGAAGTAATTCTATTACTGTTTCACTTGCAATAACAATAAATCTATTACAATATTACACTGTTACAATAAATCGACGGGACGTTTATCAACAATGCAGGGTGTTTTAGGAATTGAGCAAATCCCTTCAGAATTTATCTCGTAGCCGCACGCTTTATGGCGCGAACGCTATTCCTTTTATCACCGTTTCTTAAAATTTATTAAATCTTAATGTCTGATAACTTAGAATTGGAAACAAGAATCTTGCTGCTTGAAATTGATTGGGATATAATAAAATTTTTATCTGATAGTTACATTCCTACTCTCTAAATTTCTTGGAGCGAAATCTCACTCCAAAGAGTGAAAATATTGCCACTTTGAAATTTGAGTGGCAGTATTTTTACTCGCTTGGACCCAAGGAGAACAGAAAAGTCAAAATAATGTCAATGACATCATATTGACCAAATTTATTAAAATCTCGATTTCAGATGACTTAAAAATGATTATATATTGACTCCTTTTTTTGTTATGTCTTTTTGATTTTTAAATCGAGATTTCAATCATGACCAAAAAATGATATAATTTGGTCAATATGATGTCAAATAGACATTATTTTGACTTTTCTGTTCTCCTTGGGGAGTGAATTTTCACTCAATTCACTCAAAAAAATTTAAAGAGTACGGTTTAATCCGCCAAAAAAGGCACATAATCCTCTTCCTTCCCCGATTGTCTTTTAATTATCTATGACTTTTAGAAAGCGTCCCGCACTTAGGGCACTTTCCTTAAAATTTCGAAATGCCTTAAGGAATTTGAAATCCAAAAACTCAACTTTCGCCGCTACGAGATCCCCGCTCAATTACAGCAGATCAGTGCCGAAAAGCGCACATCTTAAATTTCTTCGCGCTATCAATGTCTCAAAGAGACCCCGGCGCGACGGTACTCTCTTCGACGTCGCGAATCGATCTCCGTGGGAGCCCTTACAAATGTACCTTGCCGCCACTCTCGTCCGCCCGAAACGCGTGCTAAAGGATCCCTCTACCTTCCCTTTTGCTTCGCCGCTAAGCTGGAAAATAAGTTGGCCCGCGCGCGACCTTGAGGCCGGAAAACTTCCACTTCGATCCTCTGCGGAGGGTCACGTCGTGCGGAAAATTCGATTTTCTCGGATATCGCCGGATCTACTTCTGCAGGATGCTCCTTCGAGAAGGGGCCACGCCTCGATTGGCCCACTCCGATTTGGCGTTTCGCAAGGACGAGAACGATTATTAACGCTTTGAAGATCGTCTATTCTCGATCCGCGCCGAAGAATTACGTTTCTTTCTCGTCAATTTCCATTATCGGTCGATCTACAGCTAAACAATTGTAATCAAACTCTCCAATCTTAGACATTCCCGCAATCTTTCATTTATTATATTTAGGATCTTGCTACGCTTTTCCATTTTTTATTTCTATCTAATAATTAGCAACGCACGGTTTCTTTGGGATTAGAGACATTTGAGACACTGTTTTTAAAAATAATCGACGATAGTTAAATTTTCTTCAAAGTAAAAACAAATCCAATTTTTGTAAAAGAAATTATATTACTAATTAGCTTAGTTTTATTTATTTATCGGAGATTATTTTATTACTTATTGGAGATAACTTCGTTCTCTCCAACGGATCCTTGACATTCCATTCGTATCGCGGCGCAGAATTTTGCTGCGAGACACTCGAGACACGCTATCGCGAAACTATTGCAACAACGTGGTTTTGTCGCCGCGCGATGATTTATGCGATGTCGTGAACTTCATTGTGTAAGGCGAAATTAGCGTGTCCATTGTATGCGAGCACGTATACATTATTTCGGGATCGAAGTTTACTTAGGACGCGCAAAAGATGCTTTTCGAAAAATTCTCAGTCATCTCCGAAGACGGAAAGGGGATAAGAATAAATTTATGAGTCAGTCGTCGATTTGGAAAATTACATGTGCATGAATCTCCTCCGCGATCAATGTTTCTACCCATTTGCTCTCCACAGAAACATAAAATGTTATGGCTGTAACTTTATCTATGTAAACTCCCTTTCTTTCTCTCTCTCTCTCTCTCTCTCTCCCTCTTTCTTTGATAAAAGTGTTTCATTATTACACAAACGAGGACTATTCTTTTTCAAGATAAATTCAATCAGCCATCATTTCTGGCCTCGAGAAAAATTGCAGCTCGCAGGTCCGCGATTCTCGTGTCTCGCGAGATCGAGGATAGTTAACGAAATTTCGACGGGGTGGCGGGTGGTCCCCGCGATATACGGTTGATTTCCCTGGCAACCGAAGGGGTCAGAGCGACACGGATGCATTAATTTTATCCCGTAGGTACGTTTATATCCGCTGCACCAGTGGCGTAGCTAACGTCTTCGACACGAGGAATAGAGACGTAAAATTTTCGGTAAAATCAATATTAAAAATTAAGATCTGCAGAAAAATCGAAAATTAAAAAATAGCTCGTTTTAATTTACTTTGATAATTAACGCATTCTTCCTTTATTATTAATTGTCAATTATTATTAATGTCAGCACGTAGAGGTGAAGATAAAGCAATTTATTATTCCGGGGCGGACGCCGTCAGCAGAGCAAGGTAATCAAGATCGATCCTTTGAAGTTCCTCCGCAGACAGAGGCGGAAAGAGCGGAAGAGGAAGGGAGACGCGGGGGAGCGAGAGTGACCTGAATGTTGGTTACGCCGCTGCGCTGCTGCACCGTTGCATCGCTGCGAGTTCCGTGTGTGCGCCGTTTTCCAGCAACGGCAGCGAAACCGCCGCGAGATTAGCCCTCAGACGAGGGCTATCTTTTGGCGCGTTATTCATAAGCCGGTGGGGGAGCGAAGGAGGATCAACGTGCGTTTTGCAGTAATTTATTGCGGAATTCGTTCCGCCCGCGACGCGGACACGTATGCGGAAAGCAAAGGGGTTGCTGAAATACGGGGTGCATCGATGCGTTAATTGAGTGTCTTCATGAGGTGTCTCTTTTAGCGTTGCGGTGAAAATCAATTTAAATGACGAATGTTTCATTTGTTCTGCTAATGCGTAAGCTCGCCGGGGAACAGCGACTTTACGCTCGAGAGATCGACAGTGGAAATACCGTTTGGCGCGTCAGCCCGTTCCGTCCGTCTCGTTTCGTCTTTATCTACTAGGCGCTGGATGACCGAAACGCAGGCCCGCTTCACTCGCATTTTGTGAACTAATTCATTGCCGGCGATGGTACGTTAAATCATTACGGACAATTGTACTGGTTCCGTTATATCGTCACGAAGCATCAGCATCGCCGACTCGGCCGTCTTAACTCTATTTAAAGTTCCGATATTACATCATCGCCGCGTTGTGTTTCACCGTTGCATAGAGGCGGCAGTATATAATCGAAATTTATCGATTTTTAATGGAATTATCCCTCCGATAACTTCTTCCGAGAAACTCCTCGGAGAGAGAGAGAGAGAGAGAAAGTAAGAAAGAGCGTGCGCCCACACAGGAGGCAATAAAGCTGATACGATACGTCGTAACTCGGCGAACACGATCCGCCGCCTCGATCATGTCCGCAGACGTCTACGACCGTCGCCTCCGTTTACGGTAACGTCGCAGCAGTTTTACCGAGGAAACTCTTCTTGTGAAAGAGACCACAACAGAAAAGAAACTTTAATCCCGACACACACACTCATACACAGACGATCGGAGCCGCGAGGAAGCGGACTTGTCGCAGGATTAACTTTAGTCTCCCGAGGAGCTCCAGGCGAAAAGGACACCGCACCTTAAATATTTGTATATGTTCCACTAAAATGAACTTTGGTGCGCCGGATCGTTTTTGAAAGGAGCATCGTCCCCAAGTATTTGACGCGCAAAAAGAACGTCGTCGTCGAACAGGACGAAGAAGAGAGATTCGCTTCTGAAATATATTCTTGGCGGCTGTCGCGCGAAGACTCGCTTCAACGATGAGTGACGCAGTTTCAACGTTACAGTGTCTCATTACGTCACTTCTCGTGCTGAAGACAGCGCTGAAGACATGGCTAAAGACATCGCTGAAGATATCGCTGAAGACATCACTGAAGACATCGTTGAAGACATCGCTGAAGAACCAGCAGAAACTCAAGAGTAGCCAGAAGAAAACAGTGCGGGCACACTTCGGAGCCGTCTCTGCCAGGCTCGAAGGAATGTTAATCACGCGCACCGCGTACGAGAATCAGCATTTGAGCAAATGATCCATATAAACAAGAAAAAGACGGACGATGTTACGCCACCACGCTGACATAATCGTCCTTTTCTTGGCTTCGATTATGATGTAATGGAACAGCTTTCGCGATCTCTCGACGTTCGCGATAATGTCGAAGAAACGGACACTCGCATTTTTACTGACCTCAGCACAAGGTCCCGTCCAGAAATTCGAGACGACGTGCGAAACGTGGACGCAGCTACCCGCTGTCACGAATGCATTAATTTTATTTCTGCGTAGTTAGCAGCCCGTCCTCAGAATTTTGATAACTGACGGAGTTCTGATTCTTCCCCAGAGATTTTTCAAGTTCCTAAGACGTTTCAAAAAGTCTTCTGATGATTAAATGTAAAGAACATTCGACGACTTTATTTTACACGAAAATGGATATAATAATTCTTCTTTATTTTAATCGGGATCAATATTACATTTTATTTTTATTATAAATATTGGCATTTAAAAAAAATAGATATTAAACGCTAAAACAAAAGATATGTTTGAAATCCGCTTAAGGGATTTAATATGTACAGAAGTAATTTTTTTATTATCCGCTCCAATAAGTTTTGGAATTATATTTCAATACTTTCGATAAATTCTACATTCGAAGATCACTCGAATGAATTATCGATGCGTTCGATGTGTTTACAGTGTTGTACAGTCTTGTTTCTAGAGGGATAAAGTACTAGAAAGATGGCGAGCGTCAGTATTGCATAAGATCATCATCGTCGGTGATGTCTAATTATAGCAACAGCAATTAACGTCGTGCAAGCGTGTAAACACTTGTGCATGAAACTGTGGGTAGATCGAATGGAATTCGCACCAGCCAGCTTATTGTTGCCCGCTTCCGGTATACCCTCGGTAGAAGAGTACTCTGCTAACGATTAATACAATCAAGACAAGCGGGATTTTACTTATTGCATATAAATTTAATCAACCACCTGTGGCGTCACTCGTACCATCGCGCGATAAATAATTTTTGCCGTTAATTCAGCAAATTTTACATTTCATTTAAACCCCATATTTACTTTAACGTTCCGCTCGTTTTATTTCCCCGTTTGATTTCAACCGTGCATTTTCATTTTCCGCGTATCGCCGCTGATTATATATCGACATCGGGATAAATTTTCACATGTGCGTCGCGAATACGGTGAATCGCGTTTTGGAGAAAGCCGCTCGGAGAAAGAGCGATAGGTATCACGCGTTCGGGAACTCGTTACACTCGAAGAAGACGTTCGTCGAGTTGTCTGCTTATCCGGCAGCGACAGCGATCCCGAGAGAAGCTCGGCCGTATTTCTGGGGCTGAGCTGGTACTTTGATGGATCAGCGTGTTTAGCCGCAACAACACGACAGTGACTAAACACGCGTCCGCCGTCGTTCCGCGTTCCGTTTTCCGTGACAAAACGCTGCCGGCGCAACGACGGCGCGAGCGACATTTCGGCAACCCCTATACGCGTTAATTGATAAGGGTCGAGAACCGGGACTAAGTTGGAAACATTCATTCCGACCGAAAGTATCCACTCGTCAAGTAGACGAGTCAATAAGTTAAACCCTCGGGGACGATTAAACACCTGTTCCTGGGTCGACCCGTTTCGGATCGATTCAACGCACTCGAGTGATGGAAACAAAGTTTCCCGTAACATTAATGGAACTAATAATTCTGTAATTAATAATGGAGAATTTTCCGCCAATTCTTAATACCACCGTTTCCTCGTGATATCGGATGACAAGGATTATTAATTCTTGACACGACGATTAATGGATTATGCCGTATATATTAATCACCAATCAACCTGTCAACACATTGTGGATTGACTGGTTATTTAATATATCTTAGATCGGAGTTTTTTTTACCATCTCGCCGCGAGAAATTAATCTTATCAGAATCGAGACGAGCTGAGCAGAAAGATCTACAAATTGCTATTTTAATCTAAGCGTATATTAAGTTAATTTTTCAGACATACTTTCTGGAGTTTCAAACGATTTTATAATATTAGTATCCGTGGAAATTAAATTTGCGAAGAAATTAAATTTATTTTCCGCGCAGAGTCAGATCTAAGCATGTCGCATATGCAGAAAAGCCTTTAGATACATATTAATTTGATATAATAATTATATAATAAATGAAGATATAGAACACCAGCTCGTGTTTGCAAAGCAAAATCAGTAAGGAGAACGGCCAAAGAACGAGCGCAAAAATTAAAAATAACGAATTTATAAAATAAATAAATTTAATATCGCATGTGTTAATAATAAAACAAAACAACTTAAACGTTTCGACTACACAGAGTCTTCTTCAGTAAAAAAATATGATAAATAAATTCACTTACATGAAATATTAAATTCGAATCAAAAGCACACAAGAATAAACCCAAAAAGAAAAAAAACCTAATAACCCCCATTCGACAATACATAGGTATCACCGGTAAAAACAGCGTAATAAAGTAAGGAGGCTATACCGAAACTATCTCACACAGAAAAAAAATGCTGTTGCTTCAATTAAACGTCTACGTCACGGGCTGCCACAAATATAAATAGTTCATTCAATTGTATTATGATTGGACCAAATATCTAGATTATTTTTTTCATAATGTAAATATTTGGTCTAATCATAATACAATGAAATGAACTATTTATGTTTGTGGCAGCCCGTGACGTAGACGTTTAATTGAAGCAACAGCATTTTTTTTCAGTGCATGAGTCACTTATTCTAATTAATATATAATACAGAGAGGTCATGATATGGAAAGCGGTATAATTAGTCATTATTAAAAAAAGGATCTCAAAATATCTAAAATAATCCTATAAAAATCTGCGTATTAATTCGTTCAAAAGCGCGAAAGGATAGTGTCCAAAGATTATTGATGAAATAAGTCAAATAGAAAAATGAAGTCCAAGAAAAGACAGTCAGCCGATACAAATGATCTTTTTGAATGTAAAAATGGTCAAAGAATTGATGTAGAAATTGTTGATCAGAATAAGTGTCTAGAGCCCAAAACAGTGTAGCCTCCTATTCGTTTGACAAACATATTTAGACTCCTCTCTTTTGATTCGAATTTAATGTTTTATGTAAGTGAATTTATTTATCAAATTTGTTTACTGAAGAAGACTGTGTAGTCGAAACATTTAAGTTGTTTTGTTTTATTATTAACACATGCGATATTAAATTATTTATTTATTTTATAAAATCGTTATTTTTAATTTTTGCGCTCGTTCCTTGGCCGTTCTCCTTACTGCTAATTATATAATTTAATATACTAGTATGATATATTTCTTAATTGTAATAATAACGCCTAGGCGAGGAAGGCGGGGAATCGTCAAACTGTCTCGATCCCTCGATCGAATAACTCGTCGCTATTTGAGCGGATCGCAAATCTATATAACGCAATCGCTTTCTCTCTTACTTTCGTTGAAGCGGCCGGTGAAAGCGCGCCGAGTTAGAAGAGCCGAGGCCCTGCGACCCGTCGTCGATTCACCGCAAAAATCCGCGGGCACGCCGAGCCGCTACGAGGAGAACTCGCAGCCGGCGAGGCAGGCTCGCCGCGGAGTGCGCATCCTCGCAATACAATCGCCGTGAATTCCCACCGGCGAGTTTAAACAAGGCCGCAAAGCCCTACGACCAACGACGGTTCCCAAAGTCAGTGGGCGGGCGAGATCGATCGATCGAGGAACACAAATCGACGACAGTCGCGGGCACTCATCGACGGCAATTCGTCAGTCGTGATGCACGCTGATCACAGCATCAGCACTCATTTCTTCCTGATTTTATTTCGTCGCGAAATTCAGCGGATTCATTCAGCGGAGTCACCGATTGTGCGAATCAACCACCACCACTACCACCGATCGTCACGGGATCGAGTTAAATTTCGAGCCCGAACTACCGAACTGAACTACTGATTCAACGATTCACTCGCGACACTCGCTGAGTCGACGACGCGCTCGCTGCAGTATTATTCTTAGTGCGGAGCGAGTTCTCGCGCTAATCGTCCCGTCACTTGACACGAACAGTTTGCGCTTGCCGCCGATCCTTTTAATTCCAGAAGCAATCAAACGTCGCGCGATAACGATAATTCACTATTTACGCGGATCGCGAGTTCTGCGCAACATCGCGAACTCGCGGACGCGACGATCTCGTCGCGCACTCTCGTCGATCTCGCGACGACGCGTCCTCTTGCTTCTCTCCTCTATTTTTTTCTTTCTTTTTTTCTTTTTCTTTCGCGCAATCGCACGAGTGAACGAGCGGACGAGCAAAGTTTCGCGCGACCGAAAAACCGCACCGCACCGCGCTAACAACCGATCGCATATGCGAACACGATAGTCGAAGGGGGCCGATGGATGAGGGGGCAGCGTGCAGGGGCGTGCGGGGGTGAACGAGCCACGCCGAGTGCAACGTGACCGCCGATCCGCGGCAGATCCAATTGGCCGCACAAGTCACGTGGTGCCGCAGTCACGTTGCAGCCGCCGTGGTCGCCGAGAGTGCACCTCTCGCTCTCGCGACCGGCCAAGCGAGCGCTTTTCTCCGTCTCGGTTCGCCCGAGGCCGTCCGTTTCCACTGCCTCGCTCCGAGTTCTCTCCGAGATCCAAAATCCCTGCGAGGTCCTTGAAATTTCGCCGAGGTGTCCGGGAAAATATCTTAGAAACCAGCAGATTCTCCCCTCCTTAACAAATTTCTGAAAGATTCCCAAGGAGAACGGGAAAGTCAAAATAATGTCAATTTGACATCATATTGACCAAATTTATGTCATTTTTTGGTCATGATTGAAATCTCGATCTCAGATGACAAAAATGACTTTATATTGACTCCTTTTTTATTATATCTTCATGATTTTTAAATCGAGATTTCAATCATGACCAAAAAATGACATAATTTGGCCAATATGATGTCAAATTGACATTATTTTGACTTTTCTGTTCTCCTTGGGTTTAAAGGCATTCTAATTACCGAGATGGTTTTTATTTTATTGTTCTTTTTAAAGAAATCTTTTGGCACATATTCGGCTTTAGAGGAATGACTATGTGTTATTTGAAGAATTGCAGATCAAACAAATTTTAATGGAAATTTTATACCTTATTTAAAATTTTCTCAGGATATTTAACATTGAATTAGAAAGTTGCTAAATCGAAATCGAGGGAAATCGACAAGAGATTACATCTAGATTATCGGGGAAAATCTGTCCTCACGATATTTTTTAATAAGTTTGAACAATTCTAAGGTCAATAGGATCCTTTTAATGATAATATTTAAGATTAATATTAAATATTTTGAACGTAAGAGATAATCTATATATATATTAATATTTAAACTTTAACAGTAGCACTATAATTGGAAAAATATCTATAATAAATTAGAAATCGGCTAACGGATTGCTTAACAATTCTATTCGTGTAATAGAATAAAAAATAGCAAATTCCTTTAATGTGTTACGCATTTGTCGTCGAGTTGTTTATACATTTTATATTTTGCGTACCCATTTGATATCGATTTAAACCGCCGCTGGGACGAGGTTACTATTGATCTGCAAAACCTAGCTTGCGTAACGAACTTGTGTTTGCCCGATTAAAATAGGCTTCCTGTGTTAAATGAAAAACGAATATATTTAACTATTCATCACAGAGAGAGCCCATCGATCCGGCGCAATACACATAGTTTATCGCTTGATTCGCATGAAAATTCAACCGAGACGCCACTTTTAATTGCAGACGTAGCACAACGGCGATATATTGCACATGCCTCTGAACTAATTACGATTTAATTAAATCGCAGTAATTACTAACAGATTGATTACATGAGAAGAGAAAAAAATAGCAAGTGGCGATACAAATTCGCGATGCGGGAGTCACTTTGTCCCTTTTAAAATTATGTGACGCCGTTACGTATGAAGGGGAGACGTCGTATTTTTAATAAATGATTACGAAATCGTCCCGATGTGGAGAAGTTGGCAAAGCGAAGGATAGTCACATTGTAAGGACCTGGCGGGACGGTGGGTTCCGCGATGTAATTCATGCGGTAATCACCGGGCCTATTCAGACGGGCCATAATCGAGTTGCGGGGCAACCCGGGCAACAATAGGATTATGCAGTTAGTTCACCACAGTCCGTATAATCTCGGGGCAAAAGTACCGGGCGAGACGAAGTTCGCGGAGGAACAGGGTGCTAGTGGGACGTGGAAAGTGTGCGGCGCGGGAATATCGGCACGCTTATTTCGCGACTCGATGACGCAACGAGCGTTAGTGCGAGTGCTGTCGCAGCTGTTGCTCGCCAGCAATTACGCGCAAGCCGCATACCTGCGTTGCTGTTTCCTTTCGGCGGTTCTGCTGCGCGAGAGAGTTCCTTTTTTATTCTTGAATCGCGGAAGGGTAATAAAGAAATCGCAATTATCATTTGCTGCCTGTTACGAATCAATCATGCGACTGCATTACGACTGCATCGTCTCCCTCCTCATCACACATATAATAGAGATTCTACGTTCGATTTAATCCTTTAGATACGTAAATATGCAGTCACACCTAAGCTGCAAAAATTAAAGAAATATTAGTAATAAGTTAGTATTAATATTATTAGTTAGTAATAAGTTAGTATTAAAATTAGTATTAATATTAAAGAAAAGGATATAACTGTTTCTCAGTGTAAGATAATCATATGTGACATTCTACGAATTAGTTGTGCACAATTCATGTCGTTAAAGAGTAATAAATGATAAAATTTCAAGTTAACAAAAGTCACAAGATATTATCGAAAATATAAATTGTGAAGTATAATACGAGTATATCGGGATCTTAAATTATTACAGCTTCTATTATTGGATTTGTTGCTAGATCTATTTATTTCTAAAAATCGTGATTTCTATTTTCTATTTTAGGAGAAAATAAACTATAAATAACATGTTATTAATTATAATATATTTTTTTAAAAAATACTACATAATTTTAAATTCTGGTACAGAAATATTATATTTCACAATTTTTGAAAATATTTTTTACAACTTTTGATGCTATGAAATTTTATTCTCTATTGTTTGTCAAATAATGCATTTTCTACTCCTACAAATTCTAAGAAGAAATGTTATTAAAAGAAATAACTGAACTTTGAAAAGATACAGTATAATCGCATAATTAGATGCCTTGCATAACTTTTCAAGTCTCCGTCGTCTCACTCTTATTTTATGTATCACAAATAGATGAAGATTCTCTGCTTATTGTTGTAATGTCATTGTTATAACTCGCTACTCTCATTGCATAAGAAAGGATATTTATCTCCTTGACCGAATTATCGTGCATGCGTAACAATTTTTCACCGCATCCCAAAAACGATAAATTTATAATTAAATTGTATTAAAATCAAAATGTGGACATAAATCATCGTATGTCTTTAATTTTTGCGAAGATAATATTAGATTATATTCTCTCTTATTGTTAGTCCGACTATATACTATTATCCTGTTTACATCTCTCGCGTATTGCACGTAAATCTTTTCATTATTTAGGAAAGAAATATTTAGCGAAGAATTAATCACTCTGGAATACTTTACAATAGATCTTGACAATCGTTCACTTAAAGTGCTGATAATCGTTTTTCATACGGGAGGCAAAGGATCTTTTAAAATAAACGATGGATACTCTTAGAATAGTTACAGTCATTTATTCGTTTTCACATATAAAACGTATCAAGAGAAGAACAGCCCGCGATGTTTCGGAGGCTTCCGTTACTCTTGCTACATCTTCTATTGCGCAAAACTATATGACATAATATAAAAATGACTCTCCCTAAAAATCCATAATGAGTGTTTCCGTTCGTTCATTCGGAGTTATAGATTATGCTTGCTTTAATCTCTCTTTCTCTTTCTCTCTCTCTCTCTCTCTCTCTCGATGCTCTACTTATTCGTTATCAATACGTAATATTTGACATTATCTTATGTATCGCTCTATAACTAAATATCTTCTCTATACATTCTCTAGGATTTATTCCATAAATTCCATGCGCTTTTTTTACACTATATACTATTGTTAGATTAGTTTATATAATTATATTCGTGCGATTCCCTAACGATATCAACCGGCCTTATTTCATCTCCTCGCGATTACTTATTACACAGATTATTTATTCACGGTACGCGCGTGCCGTATATTACTTATACTTACATTTCACATAAAGAGAAAAAAAAAGACAGTTGAAAGACTATTCCTGCAGCATGCAGAGGATAACGAACATTTCGTGCAATATTTTTTTAACAGTAAATATATATACGTTGCGTTTAAATAAAATCATGAATAGAAAAAATATGGAAGGTTAGTAGCAGGAGCGATAAAAACATCCTCCCTTTCACCACAATCGTTTCGTACGTGCCCCTTTGTTGCTCCCGTTTATCCCGTACTAACGAGGAAACTTTCGGAAGCCTCTTTGAATTCGCAAATTCCGGATTTGTCGTAGAATAGCGCGGAATGGAAAACAGCCGTCCCTTATATTTTCCGGCCGCTCCAGGAGGGAAAAAAATACCCGCAGTTCATTAAAATCACTTCCGACGCGGAGGTATCCGAATGTCTCCCCATCTGTTTATCGTTTCCCTCATCGCTTGTCTCCTATATAAGAATATCCTCTACTTAATAATACGGACATTAAAGAGAACATTCTATATTTAAATAACGCTCGGCAAAGAATCTCTCTTCTGTCGCGACACTTGAGGGAAGGGATTATGGCTGCGTTGCACCGAGAGTGCATCCTCGATTTGATTTACCGTCAGAATAATGATTCTTTCGTCGCTTACAGCACGGCGAGAAAAAACTCGGTCGAGTGTCACGATGCGTACAATGAATATTTCTGATTACTTCTGCGGAGTTTTCTTTTTTAGAAATAAAATCAACATTTTCCCGATCGACGGATGAGAAAAAATTGCGCTAGCCCCAGAATACAAATTATGAATACCCATTGGAAGTATTTGCCCGCTGTTACGAATACGAAACGCGAGCTCATCTGCGACAGCATTTTATGTAAAATGCTATCGGCAGTAACCGTTAACGATAAAGACTTAAGGACGAATTTCGAATGTAAAATACTGCGACAGTATATCACAAGTGGGAGGAGCGCGAAAGGCGTGGACGCGAGTTTATTCCGATATTCCACAAAAAAAGAAATTAAAAAAAAAAGGAATACGTATATGTAGTATATGATACGAACGTATGATCAGCATGTACGGGCGAGAGAGAATTACGAGCCTATCGAAAACGGAACTGCGAGCTGTGAAGAAACTAGGGGCAGTTACTTTTGACAACTTCGAAGTTAACTCCGAACCTATAAAGTTTTGAATCTTCGAAGTTGTCAAAAGTAACAGCCCTAGAAGAAACCGTAGCTCGCGAATCACGTTTCTCGACAACTAGCCTCTGCGCGCCCGTCGAGTCAAGTCCGTCGCACAATCGCGCAAAGTGTATAAATCCTCTCTTAATATAACGCTTAATTTATAACAATTAATTCGATTGCAGTATGTGATAATCAAGGCCGTCGAAGCTGACAGTAGACGATATCAAGCGGATCTTATCAAACATATAGTCCCTCTTTTAACGCTATACACAATTATTCATTATAATCTGTCTTTCCCAATCAGCGTACCTGTATAAATGTCACGTAACAAACTTTACACATTAGGACGGTCCCCGTGAACGTTAGTTAAAGATAATTGAGTGTTGAACGCTCTTTCTTTCTATTTTCATGCTTGGAAAGAAGGGTAGAGGCTCGATTAAACCTCCCTCGATTTTCGCTAATTTTCACGGGAACGGCACATAGAAATGTAAATACACGTATCTAACGATAAAACAGCTTTCCGTAGAAAGTTTCTGTCAGAAACCGCACAACGAGCAACACGCCGCGCGATCATCCCTACGCGATTTAGCGCTCTGCTGAAAGCGAAGGAACCAAAGACCAGCTGTCAGCGCATAATCGAACTTTCAAGAAAGAAGCCAATTAACTTGCGTATACCTAATATTGTTATGGGATTGCTGTAATGAGTAGCGACTTAAATCTATTATACTTAAATGGACAAGCTCTCTTAAAAAATAATTGTAATCGCTGTATAAAACTACAGTTTTCAATCTCGCATATCTCTCGTCGTCAAAATTATGGACGTGCACTCGATTCTTTTTTGCTCCCAGCCAAATATAACATGTCTCGTTCAAATATTGTCATCCTTCGTTTTGATTATAATGCGATATTTTATTCTGTCGAAGACTAATAAAAATATAGATGCCAGGTGTCCCGGAGAAACTACAACTTTAATCTTAAAAAATTCTTTCGCTGAATGAAAATCTGTCGGTCAAGATTTGTTAAAATTTAGGCCGGGCGTTCCAGGGTACGTTGTACATGAGCACAAGACGCGTTTCCCATTGCTATTATTAAAACGCGCACGATCGATGCGTTAGGAACAAAAACGGCACATAGACGTTCCGTCGTGTGGACACCGAAAACGACATTTACAATAATCTGAAGATCCAAACCGCTTCTCGTTAATACTCTCGCGATGTATCCAGGTACGTATTCGACACGACGCAAATAATTTGTTTAAAAATACACAAGACATTATATAAAAATCGCGGTTCTAATCGAATCTTCTTCCATCAAGCATATGGCTTATAGGAACATCCAATTGTGGAAGGTTCTCACGCGCCGTGACATGATTAGCGCGTGCGAGTCTCATCCTCGCGCGCGTCAACCGTGATTTTACGCCTGCTGCGCTTCCCTTTAGTTGCGGTACTCACGACTCGACTGACAATCGGCTTTCGTTTCGCGGTTTTGCGCACACCGCTCGCCCTACGAACCGTCCTCGCCGCGTTGATCTCACGCGAGTTCACATTGCCGCCCCTCTCGCTCTCGATGGCCTTCCTCGAGCGTCTAGTGCGCCCGGCTATTCGTTCCATCTCATCGTACTGCGCCTGCAAGCGACGTGCCAGCTCGAAATCCTCCCGCTCTTGCAACAGCAATTGCTCGATCCGCTGCTGCTCCTCGATCACTTCTTCGTCCGAGAGAAGCTTGCTGACGCTGGAACGCTCGCTATCCGGGGCGCATTCCTCCGCCTCGTCGCAAGATTCCGGCGGCGAGTCGTAATTAAACTTGCTGTTACCCTTGTTACGCGCATCCGATTCACCTGCCATGGAAGAGATCCTCGTCAAGTTTCGCGCGGACTTCCTCAGGCCGGACACAGCGTCTGTCGAGGGCTCGTTCTTCTCCAGATCCTCCGTATTGTTCTGAGTCCTCCGTATTTTCCTCTGTAAACTTCTGCTCAATTTTCGCCGCTTCGTCCTCCTCATGGAATTTCCGTCGATTTCCGTATTCTCTTCTCGAGACGTCGAGAGTGTCGCTTGGTCCACTGCGGGATCCTCATCTATCCTCTCAAGTAATGCTTTTTTCTTCGTTGCTGCTCTGCTTCTTCTAGACGAATTGGATTCCATTCCTGGAAGCTCCGACGTCTTTTTTTCTGCATTTTCTTTTCTCCTTTTAATTCGTTCCGCTATATTTTCGACGGCTACGTCATCGTCACCGTCTCGCTCGCCGGTTTGCGGACTTGTTTTACCGAATAACGAATTCGAGCCAATTGGGTAGTCCTCCTCTTCGTCTGTCACATTCACGGTAAATGTGGTTTCCTTTTTATTGCTCCGCAGGTTTCTATGCCGCTTAGATTTCGCTACCATACCGTTTCGCACGTTCGTTCTCCAGGACTTACGTGCTTTTCTCGCGTCCAATTCATCATCCAACAACTTCTTGCTTACTTTAGTGCCATTGATTATTTTATTTGCATTCTTCGTATAATTTTTGTTGCTATCGAACGACGGTTCAGGTATAAAATCGAGTCGGCGAATAGCATCATTTGTCTGAGGCTTCGTCGTCGACTTATTCGAAACCGTTTGAGAATGAATGAGTGACGTCGATGGTTTCTGATCAATTGATGTCCCCGTATTATCCCTCGAACTATGTGCAGCGTGCTTTTCCCTTGCATCCTGTCTTATTTTACCTGCAACAGCATCTTATAATTAAATAAAAAAGTATTATATATGTAGACTTATCTTACATATAAAACTTATATTTTTACATAATTTTAATTAAGAATCTAATTGATCATACAAATATATATCTATAACACATGATAACATTTGCATGCAAGTATTTACCTCTAAAAGCGCTCCAAGAGCATCCAATAATACGTTTCATGTGCGTCGGCGATGGAGGTTTTGGCACTGCGTTAGACACTTTCTTTAAAATAGGGATCACCCTAATCAACTTCGGATCTATCTGTTTTCCATCTGGGAACAGATACACAACCATAAAAATGTTATTAAGAAAGATTTCTTTTGTGCACAAATAATTATATAATCAAAATATAAATATTACTTTCTCTTCCACTTTTTGATAGATACATACCTGAAGAAATTAGCAACTTCGTTCTCGGCACTGTCTTGATCGGTTTGAAATGATGGATCTCCTGATTTATGCTGTCGTGACTGCCGGAGCTCTCGGCGCTCCCTATCCTTTCGTCATCGTCGGCCAGCGTCATGCACACCTCTACCCCGAGACTCTTCTTCTTGCTGTTCACCACATCACTCGGTACTCGCAACTCCTCCTTAGTCTCTGTCGCGTAAGCTCTGGACGTAGAGCATCCGGGATCCGCGGAGTAATTTGAAGTGCAAGGCTGGGTAAACTTGGATACCGATTGGTGTTTCAACGTCTTCGCGATGTTATAAACGGGAATTTGTTTCTGGCAACAATACGTAGCCGGATTTTTGTGCGTACTGGACGCATTTGCCTCCTTAGAGCCTACATTGGAGTACATCTCCATCTTCGATAACAATGCCATATTCATCTGTCTTGTTTTTGAACTGTCTCTGACAGACTCGGGAAGACCCATGTGCCTGCCTTCCAAGCGTGCAGTTTCGGTTTGTGGCGTTTCGGTATTATTTATAAGTATAGTCGTATAGTTAAACTTGGACTCGTTAAAAGGGTAGCTCGGTACCGACGTGCCTAAGCATTCGTTATAACACTTTGTAGCTTCCTTTTGCGCCTGCTGCTTCGCCAGATTCTTGGCTATCAACTGATCCTGCGCAATCTGTGCCAACAACAGCTGCTCCTCCTCCGCCTGAATCTTCTGAATCAAAGCCTCGCTGGCCATTTGTTCGGCTTGTCTCTGACGACGCATCTCTTCCTCCGCCATTTGAAGTTGAGCCTTGTATTCCCGGTGTATCTCTCCAGCTGCGCTGAGTATTCTGTTTGCCGCATAATCTGCGTAAAGGGAAAAATACTCTTTTGTAGTATCTCATAACAAAGTCATTATGCTCAATACACAAAGCACTACGTATTCTTCAATTACAATCATTTTATGATCAATAAGCTCGACAGTTAAGAAATAATCACAGCCGCCAGTGCTTACTAACGCCTGTATCAAACTAGCTCTGATTGAACAGTTTTGGAGCAAAGAAACCACAACGTCGATAGCATCAAGATTACCCATACATACAGCATAACCCGTAAGAGCATCTATCACAGAGGTGGCCAAACGGTCGATCGCGGGCAACGTGAAATTCACAATGCAACAATTGTAATTGCAATGTAAACATAATTAATTTAAATTAACAAAGATAGGACTCTCAAGATTAAAAATTCACATCAAAGATCGGGCAATGAGAGTGCAGCGCGGTACTAGTACCGCTTAGATCTTTGATGTGAATTTAAAATTAATTTAATTACTGCTGTTTTATGCCCAATCGCAACACAAACACACAAAATAAAATAAACATGCTCAATTCACATATAAACCTAGATCGCTGCGACAGGGAACAACAAATCACGATGGGGTGAGGAAACTGAAAGTAGATCTTGGCGCTTCCGAGTTTGGCCACCTCTGATCAATCGGAAAGCCGCGAAATGTCATCCGACGAGTAAACACAACCGCTTAGGTTATGTCACATTTGTTTATTGCTGGCGCGCGTGGGTGTGTGCGTGCGTACGCGCGCGCGTGCGGGCGTGCGCGTGTGTATACGTGTGCGCACGCATATACGTATATGCGCGTCACTCACTAGCGTCCAAGCCGAGGTCCCCCTCCTCGCCATTGTGCTTGTTCTCGACCTCCTTCGGGAACTTGGCCCTGATCAGCTCCCAGAGACCGTGGTTCACCAGGGTCTCGGACTTGGTGGCGGTGCGCAGCCAGGAGCCCACCCGCACCCGGCACAGCGGGCAGCTCAGGCTGTTGTGCTCGAACGTACCCCGCAGGCAGCGCAGGCAGAGGTTATGTGTGCACGGCAGCGTCACTGGCTCGATCAGGATGCCGCGGCATACCGGGCACGTCAGGTCGCGCAGATGCACGTCCGCGGTGGTGCGCGACACCGTGAGGTCCAGCAGCTTCGACGCGCGCTTCAAATACATTTTTCCATATCCACTGCGATCACGGCTACGACGGCTGACCGCTGGCTCGCACTCGTTTGCACTGCGCCTGACTACGCCAGCGCCCGCCATCGGGCTTACCTTGCGGCATCGTCGTCCTGAATCGATACAACAGGTTCCTTCCTGTCCATCGCACTTGGCACGACCACGGAGTCTTTTTAAAAAATATTAAAATTTTTAGCACCGACAAATCTGACTAAAATTAATTAAATGTTTAATTTTTTTCCATTTCTTAAAAATATACAGCCTTGTGTGTGGCCGAAAGTATTAGGCATTTATATTTTTTTCATTTATCTGAAAGCTAAAAGAATTATCTATGGCACTTGTGCTGTGAATTATTCTTTGTTCCAAGAATTCTTTAAATGTATAATGCTAGTAATCAATAGGAAACAATACAGGCAAAAGAATTTCAGATAAATGAAAAAAATGTAAGTGCCTAATACTTTTGGTCAAGGCTGTATATTCATGGAATCTTTCTTCTTTTTGCATTGTTATATGAGAATACCTGTCTCAAAAGTCATGTTTAAAAATAGATGTACATAAAAGATGCACACAACCATAAATCTTATTTAGTTAACACTTATTATTTAACAAGATGCGTAAATTTTTAAACCATCTTCTTGAAAAAATAGATCGTAGACGAATAATGAAAGATTGATCAGCTGCGGCGTTAAATTCTCATCGCACGACTAAGAGTAGAATTAAGAATAGAAATTCGACGATATAAGGTTGCAGAGAATAGTGGAAATATCTAAAAAAATAATAGTGGTATCTTTAAAATGATCTTCCAAAAACTTCATTTTTTTTTATCTACAGCTCCTCCTTGGAATAGTAATTTTAAAGAAATATAATTATTCCCAAAGCTATAATAACGAGACTGTCTCTTTCCATCGGTATATATATATGTATTAAAAAATAGTAAAACTTATATATTTAAGTATAACAATAGGATAATTCCATAATAGGATATGTATATTTTTATGTGGCATGATTCTTGTAACACATTTATGGTCCAGAGTATTATTTCGTGCATTATATCTATGTACTTTTTTGTTTCCTTGTAACTTAACGCTAGCACAATAGGATTGCCTCTATTCTATTTGAATATTCTATTCTAAGGATAATCCAGAGTAACAAGCACAAGACCGATCCAAGCTTATCGTCAGACTAAAGTTCAGTTTCTTCTTCAATCTCTTCTCCATCTGAATTAGAAGGAAAGATCGAAGACTGGAAACTTGGATAGGCCTATTCTAATCAACTCTAAATTCATCGAGAAATCAGTGCGCAAAAAAATAATTTATAAAGAATTTTAAATAACAGTAAACAGGGATAAAATCGTATAAATTCCTCTTAATTGGATAAATAATTTACGCGCGCGTTTACATATTTAGAAAATGTGCGCAACGCGCATAAAAAGACAACATACCAAAGTGCGCATTAATATTCTGCGAGTCTATATAAATGCAATTTTTATCTATACGATTCACATGAAAGCGATAAAACGGTGAGAAAAAACATTACTTGTAGTTACAAACATCCGCGAATGTGGAGGTTCGGGTGCTTCATCGGGGGGAGTAGTGGGACGCGGGGATTTCAGGAAAACTTAGCAACAGCGCACTAGCGTTCGAAGGATAGGGTTGGCATTGCTCGCCGCAACAAATTGTAGCTTTTTTGGATATAGCTGAAATAATAGATTCAAAAAAATCAATTGAAAAAAAATCAAAAAAATCAATTTCATGTTTAATAATTAATTTCTCTACGAAATGTGCGATAACCTACCCCTTTCTTTCACTCATTTATTTGTAAATATATTAAGTTAAAGTGCATATTTTTCTTTTCTTATCATTTGCATTTTTTTTTGCATTATTTCAATTTCCCATAAGAACCTATGCTAAAAAGTAAAATTTTTCGTGACCATGAAAAATTCCAAAAAAATTCACATAATTATATTTTGCATTGCAGAACAATATATTAAAATTTCATGAGGCTGGCTGCATTTTTTGTAGCACCTGAACCTCCTTAAGGGGATCCTGGAGTGAAGACCGAACTCCGACGCGAGAGCCGACTTTACTGACCGATACATCACATCGATACATCACTACACACTACTACATCAATATCGCACGTAGCATATGCATAAATTTTATTAAACGCTAATCTTTGTTTTTTTGGTATCTGAGCCCAGCTCTAAGAATTTTACGTTGAATCTTTATGTAATCCGCGTATCATACCGATCCCGTTTTGTAAATACAGGCTGCAGAACTTTTATATAAAGCAAATGTGTCGTATGTATGACAGCTCCATCGGTAAAAAATATCCAAATTTCTTAAATTTTTTTATTTCCGGCATAAAGTCGGACGCTATGTTTTGCATTGGAGTATATACTTTAATTATGGAAAAGGATTTCTAAATCTGTAAAACCAATACAACAAACGTGTAGAAAAAATATCGCGTTCGGCCGGTAATCCAGGATCCCCTTAAAATCCGTTTTTCGTCTTTACACATCTGCCGAATATGAAATCGGGTATCGGATACTTCAGCATTTCTGCACGGCGCGACTTTTAATCGGTAACGTTATGGAAGCTTCGTATTTTTACATCAAGAAGAATACGTTTTTGTACATCTTAGTCAAACATTCAGACGTGTTCGCGACATACAGATCGACGAATAAATTCGAATATCCAATCAGCCTTGTGGGGGTGATCTTTCTAATTTATTAAGCGTCTATTTTGCTTTGGCTGAAGGACGATTTCTCAGATTCTTCTTCGTCGCCTGGTCTACTTCTGGGAGATCGTCGTCCTCGGACAAAGCGGATTTCTTGCCTGCAAACATACAATACACATATATTTTATTTCAATAAAATAAATTCTGATAATAGATAATAGATAGATAATAAAAATAAAATCAATAATAGCAAAGTATATAATAATGAACGGAACCGTTTTCACCTTCTCGCTTCTTCGGTTTCTGCTTCGGCTTCGTCTTCACGACAACAGGCGCAGCGTTCTCGCGTGAACGTTTGATCTGCTTCGTGACGAAGTAATATAAGAGATAGCCTTGGAAGAGAGAGATAATAAGTGTTGCCGAGAACTGCACAGCGGGATTGTTAAAGTTGCCGGTGGCGTAGTCGAACTTGAATTCCTGCTTTCTCAAACCATATAGGAATACTACACACGTAAGTGCGATGGATGCAATGCGCGCGAACGCGTAAGCCGAATTGGCAACCAGGAACGACACTGCAGCAAACATCAGACAAATATATTAATTCAAAATTGTTATGTAGATGTAATAGCTCAAGTTACGATAGTAGCTCAATTATCAACTTACATTTCGTTCTCTTCTCTTTTTGGCTAATAAAGTGAATCAGTCTGGCTGAATGTAGCAAAGCATCTCCCACATAATGAAGAGTTAATAAGATTAAAGCCAGTTGTTGGAAGCTGCGGAGAATAATAAACATATAATATTCTAATACAAACTGGCGAAAGTAGAAAGTAAACGTCTATATATTATTATATT
Source organism: Aphaenogaster ashmeadi (assembly GCA_003063805.1). Classification (NCBI taxonomy): domain Eukaryota; kingdom Metazoa; phylum Arthropoda; class Insecta; order Hymenoptera; family Formicidae; genus Aphaenogaster; species Aphaenogaster ashmeadi. The sequence goes on from NJRQ01000105.1 coordinate 396,456, forward strand.
ACTTGAAGAAATAAGCTGCGAATGTGAAGATTAATCCAATGGTTGCATGGAGGACACGTTGCAAAATGTCTTCTCTCTTAATTCGTTGAAAATAGAGCTCGGGATAGCAGTGCAACCAATAAGAGAGCTGAGCGACGAAAAATAGTTTTAGGGAGAGCGACATCGGCACCGGGTATTCTTCCCACAATGTCGATATGTTCAAAAGTATATTATCCCTGAAAAAAGAAGAAACGTTATTCTGTACTTATTTCTTCTATTTCTTTTTACTGCTAAAATCTGATTATCACCTGATTATAATATCAATGGCCCACAATGCAGATAACGTATAAAACACTATTAACTGGCTGGACTCGTTAAATTTAGAAAGCTTCACTTTGCTGAGATGAAGCCGCTTGGAAATTTTCTGCGGAGAAAAATAATTTTATCAATGAAAGCTTAAATATACTTTTATAGTCAGTCAATATCTTGTAGGCAGGACAGTATACTTACATCAAATATATATTCTTGAAGCACAGCATGTATTATAATGGTTATCAAGAAGTAAAAGAACACTGCACATGCATCTTTCCATCCTGTAGTATACCTCACCAATGTCATTGGTTCCTCAATTGCGTTAGTCACATTATGGTGCATCGCGATAAACATATAGGCCCATGGTGAAGTAACCTGGTAAAATATTATAATCTTATTAGATAGATTATATTAAACGAATAGCTAGAGGAAAAGAGCATACAATGTATAATACACAATGCATGAATACAGTTAGATATTCCGACAAGATAAATTTCAACGTTTCGATAGATCTCTTTCTTCTCCCCTTTTGAAATTAATAAAAAAGCAACTATAATAGCGTTCTAAATTTATAAATATAATACTAGATACACGTTTTTCACACATACAAGATATCTATTACCATTAATGTATTCATGAATGCAATGAGGATTCAAAAGTAAAAAATAAATCTTTGCAGGTATAAAGCCGATTCTACAATTGCGTAAACGTGATTGTAAGCGGTTGTAATTGTAAGAAATTAGCCAATCAATAATTCTCCTCAAATTCAACTGTGATAGATCAATTTCTTACAATTACAACCACTTACAACCACGTTTACGCAATTGTAGAATCGGCTTAATAAATAAAAACGTATGCCTATGTACAACGACTCCAATTTGCCATGACATTTAACTCGTAACATATGGTCGTCCTACTTCTCAGGCGTCTACAAATTTCCACAGAACGCGACACCGGGAGATCAAAAGCGGGGGGTAACTTATATAAATCCGACTCTCCCGTTCCCCTAAACGAATGTAAATCGAAACGTAAATGTAAATCCTATCCGGTACGCCGGTAAGTAGCGCACGCTGCCACCGACCTGCACCATCAGGCCGATCACGAAGACCATGGCCACGCAGGAGACGATGTCCGCATGGTTCTGTATGACGAACTCGTGGCTGAGGATCGGCGGGTTCTTGCTCGAGCTCTTGCGTCCCTTCACCGTGACCATCTTGGCCGACAGAGCGTGCGTTCACTGCGCGGCGTACGCGACACGACAGACGGGCCAGACGGAGGACGGGACCGGACGGACGGGACTAGGACAGGCGGGCCCCACCGCGAGAACCGGGCCACGGCGTTTCACCGGCGCGGAAACGTCATGCGCGCGTATGTACGCCACAAACACGCGGCGGCCAACGCCGAGCAATGTGGCGCTCGCTCCTGTAACCCGTTGGCACCGCGCGCGTCATGCCGACCACCCGTTTCTCACTAGTTCGCATCTCTGGGTCTCCTTTCCGCTCGTTGCAATTGAACGGACAGATTTACGTTTATTTTTAATCTGTTTCAGTGAACGAGTCGCGAAGCAAGATGAGAAAGGATCCAGCGGTAACGACTCGGAGGAAGATTTCGATCAGAAGACGCTCGCTTGACTTGTAGCGCGACGTACCCAGTGCACCTTGCGCGGATTCGAATTGAAAAAAATGTTGTATATTTAATGAGTGATGCTCTCGCGAACTGAGAGAAGTTGAAGGTTGAGAGAGAAAGTAGTAGTTGTACTTTATTGTAGTGCGCTGATTTTATTGTAGTGCGTCGTGTCCGTTGAAAGAACAAGTAGCGTGACTTTGATTACACAATAGTCTTATATTGCATAAAACTGTTCCTCCTATGAGATAATAGGATAATAATACACCTATTGAATAAGTGTAAAATAGTCAGAGAACACAGTGTAACAAGAAAAGTATTTAAATATAAAGAATATAATTATAATGCAATGTTTAACGTAATAGTATCTTATAATATTATTTTCCTAGCAAACACACACACACAGTTTGTAGCAGTTACATAACATTGATGTAAATGTTACGTGTAACATAACCATTACATCTATGCTTGTAACTGCTACATTTGTGTTTGCTGGGTTACAAAAAGAAATATATTCAGGTGATATGTTTGAGTAACACATTTAGAAGATATAGTTTATTTCACGACATAGATACAACATCGTGCGTAATATATTGCAGTTTCTCCTAAATTTAGACGTTTCGTCGCAACAATCAATTTGCGAGACGTTCCAAATTGTTGGCGAATACAATTTCATATGTACTGCACTGTCGAGCATGCAGCGATATCGATAATTCAATGTCCGAAGAAAAATAAATATGGTAACTCTAATACTATAGATATATGCTGTGGGTAGGATGTAAATTCATTGATCAACAATGAGTCAAAAATATATCTCTGAAAATCTTAAAAATAATATATCTCATTTTTATATTCTTATTGCGCTAGTAGCGGGCAGCTAACAGTTCGACATTATGCAAGTACTATTTGTACATTTTTGTGTATACAACTAGAATAGTGTAGTGTGTGATATACAGCGCTCGAGAATTATATGTACATATATTTTAATCAACGCTTGCAAATCAACCGGCTATTCGGAATATCAAATGATACTAAATATCAACATGATTTATTTGTACCGGCAGAAGCTCGATATATATCCAATTTGTATAAAATGTTAATTCAGTAATCAGACGTTTTCCTGAAGTTACATATACATTAAAATAAAAAGCTTTTATAAAATTTAGTATTCTTAATTATAATTTATAATATATATTTGTCCCGAAATAAAAGTCTATCAAAATATATGAAAAATATAATAAGCACACCAATGCAGATTATAATTACGATTTTATGCACAGATAATTGACGAGAGCTTTCGTATCTCCCGTATCATCGCATTTTTGTTTCGTTTAACAATTTAGCCTCTTTTGTACGACATTAAATAAACGAGGTTTCTATGTGATCGTTTAAACAAGTGTCATTAGCGATATTATTCTGTTGCTTTTCAACAAGAGCTATCAATCGTATACTAGTAGACATCATATACTTCGGAACGACTTTAAACAATCGATTTGTCGAATAATTTTTATGTATATATATATTTTTTTTTTTACGTTATTACTCTAGTTCGAGTAAATCGTAACGTATTCGCACATCATTGTACTTTCGAAGTTTCATCATTTTCATTTTTACAGCATGCATTAATCGCTACCTACTAAGCCAATCTTAAACGTAGCATTGCGAGAATGCTAATCAGCATTCGATTGAAAATCGTTAAGGGCTCCACAATTCTTAAGTGTGTGTTAACTACATGGCAAAAATTATAGCATACGCTATCGCACACAGGTTTCTCTGTCTTACGCGTATTGTTTAAAATCACGAGTCGATAATTTTATTCTGACGCTTAAATAAACTTACACGAACACGAGTACGAGTTTGCACAAGACATCATTTTCAGTGGTACCAGAATGTAACTGGTTCTAAAATCTCGTAAGAACACGACGAACGCTATCTTATATGCCGAAAACAATTATGAGATTAATACTTGCACGACTTTCTCGAAAGTTAATTATACGAGTATAGAGAAAGAGAGAGAGATAGAGAGATAGAGAGAGAAAGAGAAAAAGAATTAAATCTAAATACTTTTGTGGTCACAAGCCTTAAATTTTAGCAAAAATTTTTGTTAATGTTATGTGCAACTAACGCGCCGACTCAGGCCAATTTCTTTCCTGCGAGTCGTTCGTTCACCGTTGCAAAATTATGTTTTGAGGTAGACAGGTATATTCTCCAATAGCTTTTTATAGCCTCGAGTAACGCTAAACCGAAAGATAAACACTTTCACCGACGCAAAATACCGCATTACTTTTTAATCCTATGCCTTAGTAGACCACAAATACGGTTCAGAATGTTTAACCTGTGAAACTCTTGTAATTTCTCTCAATCTGATTTACTTCTCGATCCGTGCTACAACTGAAAAGTTATAATTAAGCGTTCCACTAAACTCAATTGTATTAAAGAATTAAGCAAACGAAATATCGAAATAAGATTTGAGGCTGTTAGTCTTTAACTCACAAAGCATCCGTAATGTCCAAAGCATGAAAAAGGCACAAATAATATCACTATTTGCTAATGACGCTAATAAACGTTTCGTGAATTGTTTCGTTGCTGAATCCATGATAATTAAATGTATGTGCCAAAATTGTGTGCATTAGGTTCGAGTAGCATATCAAATATAAGTTTTGCACGTTACTAGTTTCCAATTTAGTCACGTGTTTCTACATATTTCGTAAAAATGATTCTTTGCCCAATTATCTTTTCAGCGCTTGTACTTGGTATATCTTACTACACTAGAGAGAGAGATTTCTCGCATATACCAATTCTAATTTATCTTCAATACTATACATCAATGTACGCAATGCGAATTTAACATTACTAAGATACTGTAACAACATATTCCGTTGCCAACGGAAGATATCAGCAAGCTGCACTGATAGGTAGGCATTACACGTTATAAAGGTACTACAACGTATACCTTTGTACTTCAGGTACTGCCTTTGTACCTGTTTCTTACCTGAGCTCGAAAACGTTCAAGATACAACCAAGACATCCGAAAGAAAATAAAATAACGTTTTCCTTTCTTCTATATAATCTCATATCTGCTAGTTGCCGAATTATATACATTGAAAATTCGCGTGCATGATGTTAAATAAATAATATATAACCACTAATATACACAATTAAATTTTTCAGATACACGTAACTCAATAAACATGTGTAAGATTCGTTTCTCGTCGAGCAGCAATAAAATTATCGTAATATAATTTACAATACAATACTGCGATATTCTTAATAATCGGCGCCTACTCTCCACACGATTAGCGACATCCACTTTACGTTATCTACTGCGGCGCTCTTTAAGAGATTAATCTCACGGTTTATACGAGGGGTGGATCCTTTTGTTCGTCCATCTCTTCTACAGTTATGTAAAGACCCTCCTCTTCATACGTCGACTCATGCTTCGCCAATACTTTCAGCAACGGTCGCAACTTCATCCACCATTGATACGTCGGAATGCGATGTCTAGCAATTTTTATAAAATATTACGTTACGCGTGGGCAAAATTAACACAACTCGTTGGAAGGTTTAATAAGATACATACTCAAAGTCAGTAACTTCGAGAAGTTCCGTGAACGGTGTGTATCTGTATTGGCGTCTGACAATACCAAGCATCACTGCACTGTCCGCTGCCGTAGTGAATGTTTTGCCATTGGGATTGGTGCATTTTCTCAATTGGTCACTGAACCATTCCACTGCCTTAGCGCCCATCTTTGTTCCTAAGTTACGGTCAAAAGGCGTCGGCGAGCCTCCTTGTTGCATGTGACCTAAAATAGAAAAATATTTAACAACGAAAATTAATTGCATGCCAAATGGAATATCAAGAGTTGACTTAAAAGAGCGACAAATGAAAAATGCGTACCGAGTATGTTTCTTCTACAACTAAATAAGCCTTTTCCTTCCTCGCTGAAAAGTCTGAACATAAACTCCGTATTGTAATTCTCATTGGCATTCTCGTTTCTGATAATGAGACCCCTCTCGACACCTTCCGACATCTTTGCCGCCATCGCGATGACATCTTGATTCAAATCCTTGATATTAAATTTCTCCTCGTAGATATACGCCGCGTCGGCACCACCGGCAAGACCAGCGACGGTCGCTAAATATCCACAAAAACCACCCATCGTCTCGATGATGAACACACGACGTTTAGTACCTTGCGCCGATTGCCGAATGCGATCACAGATCTAACAGATAAGACGATTAGTATGCTAATAAGCCAAGCATAACAGTTAAATCTACAAGCATCACAGAACTCACCTCTGTAATTTCATTTAAAGCTGTGTCACAACCCAATGAAAACTCGGTGCCTGGAACATTGTTGCTAATAGTTGCAGGAATCATAGCGATAGGAATTTTGAATTCCTCGTACTTATCCCTTGCTTTGTAAAATAAGAGACAGGTCTGATAACCCTGGAAATAAAAACATACACTTTTATCGACACTGATCTCTGAACGGATTCAATATGAAAGATTCGGCGAATTTACCTCGAATCCACCTATGATGAGCAATGCCTGTATTCCAAATTCTTTGAGTTTCTGAGCGATTTGGGGTAACTGATCCTCTTGGGGCGGTGCGCGCTTCGTTCCCAACTTTGCGCCACCCTCTGAAACCCAGCTGGTGACAGACGGCCAGTCCATTAACTTAAATCTACCAGCTATGAGGCCCAGCACACCGTCGCAGATACCGTATACCTACAAGTCGAGACATAGAATTGAGTGTAACGAAAATACGCGGAACGGCATTCAGAATTTCTCGATATATATGTATATTCTACCTTATCGCCTCGATAGATACAATTCCTCACAAAGGAACGAACTGCCGCGTTCATGCCGCAAGACGGTGATCCTATATGCATGACCGCCAACGTATAATGATCCTGTAATAAAATCGCAAGTTACGAGATGAAAGCCGACCAGGTGCATCATGCAACGTGCACGGGAAGCTGAAAGACCGCATTTTATGAAACCGCACATTAAATAGCGCACAATGTTTTCGTTCCGTCTGCCTGTGGGGAGATGATCGTGAAGTACGGTAAATGATATATATTTCTAACACAAGGCACACATTCTCTACTCCAAAGGGTTAACTCACTTGTCCACATAAAGTGTATTGCTATGGGAGGAAAAAGGTGCTGTCGTTAGGGAGGTCTGTGCTCGTATCGACATTAAATAATCAAAGAAGAATGTATGGTTATAGGCTTTTAACTGATTTACCTTCGATAATGGTACGCGGCCATTAACTTCCTGAAGCAGTATCAAATAGTATATGTAGTAATCTATGCATTATTCATTATTATTTTACATGTCAGAGACCCAAAAACACTCGCAATATACTTCTATCTACTTTTTTAACGATATTAATGCTATAATACCGCGTTAAATACAAAGCAGAGCTTTTGGGTCGTCAGAATAAACTTAGCTGTAAACGAAAAACGATTGTACCCTGTTAGTATCATCTAGATCCGGCGCTTTCAAACGAGTCAACATTTTATAAGTGTCTAAGTTGCGTTCGAAGCCCCTAAAAAATAAATAAATGCATGCATTTATTAATGTATTTTATATTTCACGTATCAATATAGCGACATGCTTTATCGATTCACTCACTTTCCTCGAAGTTGAACAGCAAGATCCCAGTTTTTATTGGCCATAGCTTGCGCTACGGCTTTTGTACGGCGAACACATTCCATAAGTGGTAATCTTACAGCTTGGTTACCGTCCAACGTAACGACGCAGGCTTCTGTATCGGGTGTTGCCTCCATTAAAGCCATCACGGCTTCAGCTCCCATCCGGCATCCCTGTAACGCGCATTTATCCCTCGAGCGTGTGACATACATTGTATTTTATAATATTATATATGAAGAAACAATAAATACATTAATTGAGGAGAGTTTCAAGTTTACTTAAAAATAAGCATTTATAAAACATCAAGTTACATATTAAAAATAATACATACGCTTATTATATTTCAATATTAAAAATCCTAAACTGATATCTTACCAAAACTCTATCGAAGGCTGAAGGATTGCCACCTCTTTGTACATGACCTAGAACGGTGATTCTTGTATCCTGCTGTAATTTCTCTACGACGACTTTGTGCACCTTTTCAGAAGTGATCGGATCGCCGTTTCTGTCGACAGCACCCTCAGCCACGATAATAATATTAAGCCGTTGACCAGTAAGCCTTTCCTGAAAGGAAAGTTGTATAATAACAAAAATCTCTCACATGCCAAAATTTAAGTCTTGCTTGAACAGATTTAAAAGCAAGCTGCAAAAAATAGAGAAGTAAAGATAATTAAAGACAATAGCGTAATAACAATGCATTGAATAACTACATAGATTAATAATAATAATACAAAAAGAAGATATTATATACAGTATGTATTACATACAGTATTAAGAATATAGGTTTTTAAATTGTATTAGCAGCATTTTATACTTTTTTATGTAAACGTATGTTAGAATAATGTTACATATACATACATGTTATAAATTTAGTATGGCATGCACATATGACTTTATTAAATAATATTATATTACTTTGTTCCTATATTGAGAGAGAAAAGTGTCTTCAAAACATGTTACAAATACTTTCTCATTCAAAGTAATTAAATCAAAATAAGCAATTAAAATTAATTGTAACAGCTTGCGATATTAAAAGAATAATATTAAAAGAATAAAACGTGAATTGCAGGAAGCAATGTGCTGTTTATCTTGCAGGTTGAATAAATTAGGAAAAATAAATGTACCTGTTTTAAAAAATTAAAAAAAAAGTATTATCGAACCTGCAACAATCTTTTGCACAGCTTGTTGGGCCAATCATGGTCGGGTGGCCATTCTGGGATGAAAACATAATCAGCCTCACAACATATAGCTGCGACCAGAGCCAGATAACTGTAATGGTATATTGTAAACCTAACTAAGATTCTACTTCAATGCAATATTTAAAAATATTATATAAAATAATGCTGCGAGTCATTAATCAATCATGATTAAGTTTGATTGCGAATTCGTAAAGCTATGTTCGAAAAATGTAGGTAGAAACTAATATATCTGTGGTAAATTTTCGTAAGTGCTAACAGGATGAATGACAAGAAGGGAGAAAATTGTATACGTGCAAAATGTAATCTAGCTGTAATTAATTATCTCAGAAAAGTTATACCGCATTTAAAAGTACAAAAACAAACGCGTTCGGACTTTCTCACATCTCTTTAAACTGCTGATTAAATTGTTTATATTCCGGACATTAAGTAATAATAATTTAAAGTAACGACTGGTTGAGAAACGTGCCTGTCGCACACCTTGGCATAGCTCCTCGACCCAGTCACCACTTGTCGGAGACTCAGGAATAAAGCAATAGGTGGCTTCTGTAGACAAACTTGACGCTAATGTCAGGTACCTGAAAGGCTCTGTTATCTAATTATCTTCAGTACCATTGGATATATCACTATGTTTGTACATCGGATTCTATATTAATTAATGCGCGGCGATAAAATATTTTTTTCGTTCCTCATTACGTCACTATTTAGAGGAATGTACATTCAAGATGTCGTGTATATTAAATCAGAACACATTCAGCAACTAAAAAAACTGACATAAACATAAAAACTCATTCCTCACGTTTAGTCAAGTTAGTAAAAATTAGCGATGCAAATCTATACAATTTAAGAAAGTCTATCTGACGTGCCTGCTCCAATTTTTTACATAATTTTTCAGGCCAGTCGACGGGAGGCGGACATTCTGGGAAGAAAACATAGTCTGCCTCCGCAGCTAAAGCGCCCACGATAGCCAGATACCTAATCGAAAGTCGCTTATTTATCTATGTTTCACTTCCAGAATCAACATCAATTCGGGGCGATAACTATATATAGACGCTAATCTCGTATCCTAAATTTTAATAAACCGTGGATGATATTTTTCTACTTTTGGAAACTAATGACAATGTATGAAATCGTTTACCGATATAAATCTTGAATCGAGTAATATAGTCTTGCACTTACCCGCAGTGACGACCCATGACTTCCATTATAAACGTTCTCTGATGCGAGTAGGCTGTGCTAGCTATAGCATCGATACTCTCAATGATACGGTGCAACGCGGAATCGGTACCAATCGTCATATCCGTACCGCAAAAATCGTTATCAATGGAACCTACTAGACCGACAATGTGCAACTGCTTGTACTTCTCGCTCTGTTCGGCAGTTATGTCACCTAACAAAAAATAACGCGTTAGCTTCGAGTACGCGAGATAGATTGTCGGAATAAAGCGAGCATTCCTTTGAATATTCTCTATTTACCAGATTCGACGAGCTCCTTCAGAAGCGCGGACCACTCTTCCTTGAAGAGATTAGCGCCCGTGAGGGAGCCGTCTCCACCGATCACTACTAAATTAGTTATCCCTAGGTTAACCAAGTTCTTAGCGGCTTTTCGGCGACCGGGACGTTCCCTAAATTCCTGGCATCGGGCGGAGCCGATTACTGTGCCACCCTGAAGAAACAAAAAGGATATGTTAATAATATACGAATAAATGATCACGCAACACTTTCGATTTTGTAATGCGTACCCTGTGAATGATGCAAGACACAGACGACCATGTAGCTTCCTCGATATTTTTTCCGCCGTCCACCATGCCTTGGTAGCCTTCCCTGATAAAGTACACCCTGCACCCGAGGTAGATGCCCATCCTCACAACTGCTCGTACGGCGGCATTCATTCCTAAAAGAATGAATAAAATATCAAAAGTTAATCGCGTTTACTTCAAAATACGCAATTTATACGATTATTTCGAGATACCCTGAGAGTCGCCTCCACTGGTGAACACGGCGATGCCTTTGCCCTTGTGACTCCCAGGCTTTATAAACTTCTGAGCTGGCGCGTCTTCGGCCATGACTGTATCGCAGTATTCCTTATAACTCTGTAATACAAAAATTCGTATACAAAGTTGATATTTTTGAGAAGCTATATTCGCCGTTTCTTTTCGAGTCTCACTTATTTTACGTCAGACGTCACGATGACGTAGAGATTCTATATTTTACTATTGTGCGTTATTTTATGAACAAAGAACAAGTACAAAGAAAGCAATAAAGAAGCAGTGTCATAACTTTCTGTCTCGTAAACCGTGGAAAACGCAGGCTCCTGGCGTATTCTTCCTCGGTCGCGTCAAATCTTATCTCAAACGAAGAGCCAGTTGGTAACTGTTCAACTGATTCAAAGTTGCCCCCCCAGAACATCTGCTCGGAAGAAAATTTTCTAACATTTATCGTACGTAAATTTCTACGAAATTTCTATTTAAAAAAGAAAAAAGGAGACGAATTGCATGTGGCATTATTAACGAGCGCAAGCTTGCCTCTGGAAATAATAAAGAAAGCTTTAAATTTTGCATGCTGATCCTGCTCATTCTATCGGCATCAGCCTTCTTCAACACTTCCACGGCGATAGACTCTCTGGATATCATCGAGGATTCAATTTTAGTAGAAGCCGTCAAGCTTCTCTTCGCATCTACATCCTGCATTTCCGCAGTGCTTCCGCGTGCATCTGGAGCGTCGTCAGAATCGCTATCGCTTTCTGCATAACTTCCCGAATAAATTGCATTTGTGCAACGACACTGAATAGCTCTGTGACTCTCAGACATTTTTCTTCGCACGATAATTTTTACATTGATACAAAATTTTAACCTTATTTCAAACAATTCGAGATATACATATCGCAGCTGTTCTACAAATTTATTTCGCAATAAAAAACGATGAAGTGCACTGCGGAACATCTATACGCTAGTCGCCTATAGCATGAGTAAATCATTACATAAAAATCAGACTTTCGACAAATTTATTGTATATACTTCAATTTGCGTGTAATAAAAAAGCAATATATAAAAGAGAAAAATATATGTAAGAGTATATATACAGGGTGAGTCACTTAAAACCGGCCACCCGAATAACTTCTACAATTTTGGAGATAGAAAGAAATGCTTGAAGTAAAAGTTGTGTGGTATCGAGGAGTGCATCTTGTAGACGTGAACATTTTTTTCCAGGTGGAGATGCTTAGGAGATTTGAAGATGACCTTTGCGTTTTTAAATGGAATCATATGATTTTCTTTATATAATATAATTCCTCTAGTTATTTGCTATATAAAAGTATTAAGGTAAAGCTATCAAAAAATCAATAGTTTACGAGATATTTGACATTTTATTTTGGCATATTTTGATATGAAATATAAAATATCTTGTAAACTATTCATTTTTTGATAACTGTACCTTAATACTTTTATATAGTAAATAACTAGAGGAATTATATTATATAAAGAAAATCATATGATTCCATTTAAAAAAGCAAAGGTCACCTTCAAATCTCATAAGCATCTCCACCTGGGAAAAAATGTTCACGTCTGCAAGATAAACCCCTTGATACCACACAACTTTTATTTCAAACATTTCTTCTCCTATCTCCAAAATTGTAGAAGTTATTCGAGTGGCCAGTCTTAAGTGACTCACCCTGTATATACTATAAAAAGAATATAAGAATTAAATACTATATAAGAAAAAATACTATACTACTATAATATTTATAAGTATATTATAGCATTATAATATTTCTTCTTGTAGTATTTCTTCTATATGTAGATATACTATAAGAGGTACTATAATACTTATATATACAGTATAGTATTATAGTATTTCTTCTTATAGTATTTCTTCTATATGTAGATATACTGTAAGAGATACTATAATACTGTAACATACTTATGTACACTCTTTGTTGCTAATTATATATAAATATGTAAGATATATTACAATATTTTAACAAAATAAAAGCATTTTTATAAACTGATTCTATTACGTCAATTCGCGTGTAATAATAAAATAATACGCAAAGAGGAATATATATATAAATGTTGTAGTATTTCAATTGGCAACGAAGATCGTAAAAAGATTGGTGGGTCGCACACACAGAATGCTCATATACTAAAAAGATTTCGTTGAAAGCAGAAGCGCGCGAGGAATCTCGGGGTGATGCACGGCGCGAAAAAAATCCGGATCGAAGCTATCGGAAGCTGGCGGTTGCGACACGCGAGTACCGCGTTTTAAAATTAAATGACACGTGCGCGAACGAAATCTGGCCGAGTTTCAAAGCGAGAGGAAGAGCAGCAACAGCTCGCCGCGGCTGCGAAGTTATCGCTGGTCGCCTGCCGGAGAGCTTTTTCCGTCCGGCGCCTCGCGTTATGTCGCGTCGCGTGACGAGACGTTCTAAATTACGCGAGAGAAAGAGGGAGGGAGCGAGAGGTGAAAACGGAGCTCGTAATTTTCCGTAGTAGTCAGCAGAAAAGAAATATAAAGATATGATCCGCACCGCGTGATCGCGACGGTGGAACTCGCAGCAATCTCGGGGGACGTTGCTCCGATCTCGCACTCGCGAGTTCCCACCAGCGACGCGCGAGAACGATAAACAGTACATCGTCCCGCATGAAAGATACAGTTATGTCATCGCGAGATATATGCTTCGCGCGTACGACGGATGCTGCGATGACAGTTAGATCTTCTACAACGCTCTCATTGGAATTTGGAGCAACATCGCTGACGCGCCAAGCAACGAGAATCGATCCCTGGAAGACAATTACGATCCGTAGCGATAATTCAATGATTTCTTCGATGATTCATGTCCTTTATGCGGCTACATTGCTCGTCGAATTGTTCAGCGTTCATCAAGACCGCGCGTCCACGTTACTTGCAGGCGTCACGTGAATCGTTAACCCTCGTTCTCCCGCGGTGAGTAACCGTGCCTGCCTACCTGGCGTGAGGTTAACCTAAAAGCACCCACGGCCCATGTAAAAGGAGATCAAACAACGAGTAAATGTCATCCGTAGACTTTTCGGTTCGTCGGTATATCGCGGCGACGTCGCCCGAATGCGACGTGGATCGGGTTCAAAGCGAGTAGATGGGACCGCATTTTGACCGATCAATTGACAGTCGCGTGCAGGTGTCAGGCGTCGCGACGACGACGACGGGCGTCGGTGCGCGCCGCGCGCTCGCAAATCGGCGAGCGATCGATGATCGCGATCGTCGATGACGAACGATTCGACTCACCAGTTAAACGCGATTGATGATCGCGACTGACGACGATGTCCCTCCGTTGTCGACACTTCTCTAAAAAAACGTCCGCCACCACAGCCGCGTCCGGCCGACTGAAGGTGACCTTTGGGCTGGCTCGCGCGCCACCTTTCCCCCTCCTCTCCACTACCATTCCGCTATCCGAGCCAATCGCGACGCTCGAACGATTTCGAACGAATCGCGCGCGAGGCGGAAGATTCGAAAAATGGAACGAACTGAAGTGCGCCGCAGGAGAGACTCGCGCGCGAACATTCTCGGAAATGAATAGCGAAAATTTGTTCTTGCCGGTTCGAGAGGTGATTTCATTTCAGGTTTTATCTACTGAAGATCTTTCGACCGAGAATAGTAGAATCGTCAAATAGATGATGACTATTCTATAATGCGTTTTTAGTTTGATAGAAACTCCGCGTATGAAATGATATATTGTAACACGAAAAGAAAAACTTATTTTCCAGTGTTCTGTTTATTAAAAAAAAATGATAAACCTACCTAGGCTGCGGACCGATTTACGCTCACAGCGCTATCAGCGCGCTCAAATCTATAGATACGTAACGTAAACTTTTAAGTAATAGATTGATAGCGCTGTGAGCGTGAATCGGACCGCAGCCCTAATAATCCTGACAGTCCATTTCTATAAATCGGAAAACAAACAACACCTAAAACTCCGAACAATCCAAACGAATGTTTACTCTAATGCAAATAACCGATATTTACTGCTAGCCATATTTATATTTACATTACTGCAGCGTAGAGATAAAGGCTGAGATAAATTTCGTACGCATTCAAAATGGATGCTTATTGCAATCTTAATACAGTGAAATGTCCATATTCGGGACAGGTTTTTGCATATTTTTAGCGATTACTTTGTGACTAAATTTTTTAGGAAAATTCGGTGCCGATTCTAGAACCGACAATTCAAGACCTACAGTTTGGCACCAAAATAATTTTTCAGCGATAAGTATAGCTGGATTGAGAGCAAGTAGAATACCGTCAAGATGGAGGTCTCAAATATGACCTAATTCGGGACAGCATTGTCCTAAATAGGGATAACATGTTCTCCCTGCGTTTTTTATGTGGAAGTGGAATAATGTTCGGGAGATACTGAACTATCATATATTAAAAAAGCAATACACTCCGATAAACGGCACTTCCATACGAGAAACCTTTTTGCAGCGTTTCTGAAATTAACTGTATTTGGGTGTTTCAAACTTTTCACTTTCTGTCGCAACCACGGGCGTTTGGATAAAAAATTGTACGTTTTTAATTTTTTAATGGAAAACGGGGTTATGCAGAAATGGAGAACGCGTAAAGCATAAATCAGAATTAATTTACATCAAACGGTCGCAAAATTTTACGCGTTAGAACAGAATTGTCCCGAATTAGGATGTCTGTCCCTATTTAGGCACGGCTGTATCAAAATGAAAGCTAACGCTATCAATCAACGTAAACTAATTTTGACGGTTGAATATTATGAAAATCAATTAAGATAGAAGAGAAGATAAGAACAGGTGCGATAAAACTGATCAATCTCTACTGCACACATTTGTTTTCCAGTCTTCTGTTTATTAAAAAAAAAATGATAAACCTACCTGATGATAATCCTGATAACAGTCCATCTCTGTAAATCGGAGCACAAATAATTCTGGACAATTCAAACGTGTTCACTCGAATGCAAATCTTCATGAAATGATCATAAAAATAATCTCGCAATTAAACCGTGTCCATCCATGCAACATCTTGAAAGTCATCATATCTTCACTATCATTGTGCGTATGTCATTATTAAATAACGTTAAATTAACATTATTAAATAACTTTCTCGCGAATAACTTGATGATCGCTTCGCCGATCTCGCGCGGGGAATACACGCTTCTTATTGCCGCGGTTTATCGTCGATGTTCCACTACGACGAGGTGGCTTCTACGTGACGATCGGGACGCGGGGACCGGCTTAAGTAGCGAACGCGCCTTCCAGGACGGGACGGCGACGACCGACTGATATGACGCAACCCGCGAGGCTCGTCGCCGTCGACGAGAAACAGCCTTAACAGCGTAACTTTCCGAGCAAAGTCTAGCGGGTACAAAGACCCCCGCGATATTTGTACCCAAAGAACTCGTAAACGCAGCGACTCGATATCGCTCGCGAAATGCCGCGTTGCATGCCGCAATCGCGCGTCCCGTTACATTTTCGTTACAAAGAATAATGAATCATTGAGTGAGAAAGTGACTCGTTCAAATCTAGTCTCGATGTTTCCGAGACGACGATCAATAGCGATCCTCGGATGATCCTAGCCGGGTTACATCTCGAATGGATCTTCGAAACGTCGAATATTTCTGGATTCTGGAAGTAAGGCAGCCAATATCGGAGACACATTTCCGATATGTAATTTAAGCTAAAAAGACACAGGATGGTCCTATTTTTAAAAGCAAATCCGCTCTAAAGGTTGCCATACGTAAAGATACATCTAAACTGAATAAAAGGATTCTGATGGATGAAATATCTGGTATATATTCCTATAAAAACGCGACGAATATTTTAACGATCAAGGCCATGGGCGTCCGCAGGGGGGGAGGGGCAAGAGCCCCAAGTAGAACACAAAAGTCATGATGACGTCAAAATGATGCTAAAATGACGCTTTTGACATCATTTTGAGGTCATTTAGACGTCATCATGACTTCAAAATGATGTCAAAGGCGTCATTTTAGCATCATTTTGACGTCATGACTTTCTGTTCTACTTGGGAGAGGGGGCATTTGCCCTGGAATCAGCAAAAAATTAAGCAATTGCTCTCCCTATAAATAAAGGAAAAACAAAGTTGTGTTAACCTTGCCGATCTTTGCCCTAATTCATAGAATTATAATTTCAAAAGGTGTATAAATTTCAAATTATAAATATTCTAATTCTGGAAGTAATATTTTGAATCATGCCTCCCTCCTGGAAAAAATTCTGCGGACGCCCTTGATCAAGGGGCACTTATATGGTTACAATTTTACATTCCAAGATCTTCATATGCATGCGGTAGTCTTTAATTAATCTCTTTAATCTCTTGCGCGATGATGCAAGAGACTGAGGTTTCCCTGAAACCGCGTTTTCGATGCAGCGATTGATGTGGGTGAAATGACTGCACCGTATTCGTCGCTTTTACAGCTTTTATTTACAAACACCACCCCGCCAAGTATCAGCGTCGTCTTGTTTCTTTGTTAATCCATTTAACGTGTATTATATTCGATTGAAACGGCATTGATCTATATCGAATGAGGGGAGGGGGCGGGGGAGCGGGTGAGGGGGGGGGCGAGGTTTCGAGACGACAGCTAAAAACAGGCTACAGTCGTAGAAGAGCAAAACTGAGGAAAACCTTCGTTCTAGCGAGGTTCGGCGCGGCGACAAAATCGAAGGCCGCATACAAGTCGACGTCGCGAAGAAAAGAAAGAGACTGCTTCATCGACAGATTATTTAAATGGAGCGATCGAGATACTTAATTTGTTACGGGATTAACTCATATGCTGTTGCGGAGAAGAATTCCCCTCTCGGTGTTCGGTCGACGAAAACCGGAGGCGAATTGACGCAATATTGCATCAAACGTACATCTGACGTAACACACCAAAGCGCCACGGCAACGCGATGCAAAAAAAAAGGATACATTCCTGTAAATGAACTCTTAAAGGCGTGAATTACATTAAGAGACATCGAATAAAGATGATTTTACTGAAGTTATACTGAAGCTATATGGAAGTTGTATCCATGCGAATAAATATTGTTTCATTTCCTTCTCTTCTCCTCGTCTGAATCATGAATCATGAATCCTTCTGTAATCCGAATAAAAAGTTCTTAATTCAAATTTCTTTAATGTGAAGAAATGTGAAGAAATCGCATGATCGGAGACTGAAGTAGCAATCCCTTCGGGTTTTGCCGCCCCGGTGTCCCTAGGAATGTCTACTGCGGGAGCTCCTCTACCGCACGAAAAATGGTATTCTACACCTAACGCGGAGACTCTCAACCCCGTCCTGGACGAGAGGTCTCTCTCTCTTCCTCTCTTCCTCGGAGACGACAGAGCTCTTCGAGCTCTCCTGCGTTTTCAATCCTCGTCGACGCTCGTCCGTCCGTCCAACCGACTCCCGGGGGTTGTCGAAGGATGTCGCGCGACCCACGGGTTGAGATTCGCCCGGATCTACATGTCTCTCTATCTAGTCTCGCGACAAGTGGCTGCGTCGACATCGAGGCGGTTGCGAACGACCGCGCTCGCATCCGCCCGCTCGCGATTCCGAGTTTTTCTTCTCTTTTTTTTCCTCCCGCGAATCTATTCCTCCTCACCACCGCGCGACCACTACGCGTCCTTGTCACTCGCGCATTAAGTGGTAATTCGCTACTCTCATTAGCAAAAACCGCATCTCGTACTTCGTATCGGCTACACGTATAAATTGTGCAAAAAATTTAGCATGATTAACCGTAGGTAGGCCTTTCTTGTCGGAAAAGGCACGCGTACATATACATATATGTATCTCGCGTCGTATTTTTTTTTTTCTTTTTACCGTGTCTCCTCTCTGTTATATGCATATTTATATATATAAATATATGTATGTATACATAATGATCAAGTCGTGTATACAAGTACATGTGTAGATATACCATCGACAAGAAAATTGGGGGAGCGGGCAGGGGGGGCAGAAGGGTAGGGCGAAGAGGGTGTGAAAGGGCGGGGGATACACATCTAGCACAATGATACTCATAATAGCAATCATAATAAATATCCCTTTGCGTTTTAAGTACATGAAAAAGTCTCTGTAGCTCCTGCATGCTCTCGATATTGCTAGACTTCGATTACGGTAAATCATCCTTATTCTCTCATGAAACTCTATTTTCTTCTTCTTTTTTTCTCTCTCTCTCTCTCTCTTTTTTGTAGCGATGCAACTGCAATTTTTTGTCATCGCTCGAGCTGCCGCGAAAGAAACGAATAGTCTATTGATCGAATCATTAAATGATTGATAAATAAATTAAAAGAGCAGCAAGAAGAATTATAGAAAATATAATATTTTGTGAAATCGAAATGAACTTGCAAATAGAACTTTGCGATTAAAACAAAAACGCTTCTAGGAAACGTATGTAATAAGCATTAACGCGCTTGTGACGTTCAGCGTTTGTACATGCAAAATTCGATGAGTAATCATCTTCATGATATTATCAGAATGTTATGTTTCAAGCGTTTACTCAGTCACTTGGCTTTTCGCGGATTGCGATACTCTTCTAGAAAGCACGAAATAAATCGCCTCGAAGTGTCGCGAATCGTGGATTCCGAGAGAAGGCAGTCATTCTGATCCGATGAGACATCTTGTTGATAAGCGACACCGCAGGAATCCTTTAAAGCGATTCGCGATGAAGTCCGCATGTTATGTAATCTCGACTTTTGTCCCGGGATCGTGAAACATCATCGAGCGTGTGCAAACGTCTCCTCCGGTACGATGACAATCGTCGTCGCAAAAAGCAAGACACAACCGTGGGTTATGGTTTTTTTTTCTTAGACATTTTATCAGAATTTATTATTTCGTGTAAACGTTTATAATAATTATAATTTACAATTACGATGGGCTGATGATAAATACAAATAGAACAACGTAATTTGGGACGGGGAGAAAAAGGGTAGAATAGAAGGGAGAAAAGAGGGAAGAAAAGGTGGAGAGAATGGATGATTGGGGGATAACGATTTCGCGTGAGCGGATAATAAGTGGCTGGATGGATGGCTATGGCTTTCTGTGTGAAGAAAAGAGCGGGATCAGGATACGAAGGACAAATCGTGCGAATTCGTGTGACCGAACTCGTCGCAGTGGAATGAAGAGACGCGCCGTCGCCGCTCCCCTCGCGATCGCCAATGTACGCGTTTGTACGAATTGCTCTAAAAAAAAATAGCACGTTTTTAATTTGAGATAATCGATCAAAAAAAGGAGGAGACCCGGATGGTAAAGAGGGTCGAAGAAATTATGTATCGAGAAGCCGCTGATGATGATGATGATGATGGATGATGATGATGACGTTGAAAATGAAAATGAAGATATAGATGAAGATAAAGATGGTGGTGAAGATTATGATTATGATGATAATGTTGATGCTGATGTTGCTGATGATGATGATGTCTCTTCCGACCGAGTAAAGTCACTAACAGGATTATTAAAAAAACATAACGTTTATTTTGGAAAATTCATAATATCCAGAAAATGAAAAGAACACAAGATTAACGTTCGATTTGTAGAATCGAGGGTGGGCTGCTGGGATAGGGGTAAGTTAGATTGGAGAAAACATCCCTGAAGAGTAGATTCAAGAGAAAGGGACAACAAAAGGAAAGGGAACAGTGTACTCGGAGGAGAAAGAGAAGCCTCGAGAGGACTCGAGAGAGATCGGGATGAAAAGAGAAGGATGTTACATCCGAGGGCTCGCTGCGCGAGATCGAGGTCAATACTACCCTCCGATGCGTCGTATGATGGCTGTCGCATCCTATCATTTCTGATTACACACGCACGCACATACACACGCCCAGTCTCGCCCAGCCAGCCCTCGCTGAACATTCAGAGAGGACTTTCCGGAAGAGAGATAGGGTCGAGGAGATGATACCTGTCTGTACTCTTCATCGTTCGACTCTTCGGCCTTGAGTCTTTTCAATAGCAAGACAAGATTTAGACGACAAGAAACAAGCATAAAAGTACTTAATCTTCAACAAATGGCGATGGTCGCATAAATATTTGACTACTCGTTTCACGTTATATCCTATTTCTTGTCGCCTGTATCTTATCTTCACTTTACTTAACGTCTCGACATTAAGACCTCGTCTGTAACGGACGCAAGTCGCAAGATCGTACTTCTGCCAGAGTACAGGCTCGATTTCCACGCCCTGCGTTCATTGCGAGATTGATATCGGCGGTAAATTACAATTATGAGGCTTCAATTGCATACGCTTCATTCTCGCTCCTGTTCGACGGAAGGAGGAGGAAGTGGATAGGAAGAGTCGCCGTTTCGGATGCTATCACTGCTTATCGTCTCTTCGACTCCGCGTCCGTCTCACTCTCGTTTCTTTTCTCTTTCTCCCTTCCTTCCTAACAACCGAACGACATTCCCGCGTGTCTTTTCCCTTCCCGGCGATTACGGACAATCTTGTTGCGACAAAGACACCGATTATACATCGAGAAATATCAACGCGATAACAGGAAAACGTTTACCCATTCACGTGTAATTAGCGACTAACTTGCTGCGAAAACTGGCTGTCTCCCATAACGATATTACATATGCGTGATACAAGTGTGTGTATGTGTGTATGTATGAATATATATGTGCTGTCAGTACACGCGCGTATATACATATACTTAATTATACATATATATACGAGAAGAGCACGAGGATGCGTTCGCTCCTCGTTTCACATCTCTTCTTCTTCTTCTCTTCGCGTCGGATGACGAACGCGAGCGGAGAACGTGATTTGGATAGTCTTTGACTTCCCGTTAGAATCTTGCAGTTGCCCTCTAATGTAGAATGTCTTTCTGTTAACAGTGATCGAAATACTTACATCGCGTTTCAAACATGTAATACACGTGGTACACGTCGAACAAAGTCCTGCACTCCGATATAAGTTGTCAACACAATTAATTTGAACGTTACATGATTTATTATTCGATACATCGCCTCGGACTTATCCTATTCAATCAGTAATTGCATATGCAAATGGAAATGCGTATGCAATTTTTTGTTTTCCGTGACTTCTTTCGATGTGTACACCTCGATCGAGGGGGACCAGGCGTTGCGAGCTTCATCTTCCTCGAGGGACTTCGGTACTCTACCTTATACGACACTATCTTCGAGAAGCAATTATCGTAATCCGCAACACGTAATTTCCTCGCAAACTCTCAGAAATGAACATCGCAGGACGAAAAGTAAATACGTGACTATATATCTATATTCGTGTGGTATGTTGTGTGCGTATAATTTGTTCTCTCTCCATTCTTCTCGACCGCGCTACGAGTTTGCTAAGAGTAAGTGATATAAATATATATATCTGTGGTGTATATATTATATAATTGCGTATAATATAATAGAGAGAGAGAGAGAGAGAGAGAGAGAGAGACGAGGAGCGGTCGAATAGAAAGAGCGAGAAGAAGTCGAAGGTCCGGATGCCAGGATTAGGATATAACAATCTCTTAATAACGTGTCGCACGTGTGTGTAATCTCTGCATTTGACGATGACAATGGGAACTGAGCGGCTCTTGTTCATATTCCCGTCCTCCTTTTTCCGCATTCCGTTCCACGATCACGCGAAACTTGGGGAACATGTGCGAACGACCGCGACGACGAGCAGAAAGACGACGTCCTCTCCTTCTCTTTGCGTTACAATACGAATGTGATGAGAATAATTATTGGTGCACTACCGACGACCCTGATCGATTCAATCTTTTCTCTCCGCGTGTAAATAAGATTACAAATAAGATCGAAACGTCGTAAAAGAAATCCAAGGAAATTAAGACTGTTCGCGGCTTTCGGTCGTAAGATTGCGTCGTAAATCACGAGGTTTCGGTCGTGGCGAAAGGAAAAGGTAGGAGTCCGCGTAGGAAGAGATGTATCGAATTGCATGCAGATTGTGTGTGCATAATCATGGTGGTAATGTTTGGAGAGAGAGGAGAAAAAAAATAAAAAGAAAGATAGATACAAACAGAGTGTTTGAAAAATCAAGTCACCACTGATGTTCGTTTTGGAACTTAATAACTTAATGTATTTGTTTTTACTCTCCTTTCTCCTCCTGCGTTCTTCCCTTCGTATAATAATATTCGTACTTGCTAGACAATGTGAAATTTAATTTAAATGACAACTGGATATAATGTAGTAGATTCATGCGTGCTTTTTTTCATTTTCTCGTTCTCTTCGCTTCTTCTCGTACCTCCGCGCTGTTTCTTTACGCTTGTGTTTGGTTTCTTTCTAACTTTATGTTTCTCTTATGTTTTCTCTCTTGAGATGGTAAGCAGCGAGCAGATTTTGGGAGTAATGACAGTGGGTCGGTCGGTCGGTCCTCTGCATTCCATGTCTCGTCCCGATGTGTGTGATTTACCCTTTAGTAGGACATCACTTTCTCGTTTTCTACATTCGCAAAAGTCAAATAATCTAGCGTTTATTTTCTTTTTCTCTGCTATGTGCGTTATCGACGATGAGGTGCACGCGCGCGCGCACGCGTTGACTGCGTCCGCGCGATGATTTTCGCGTCGACGAGACAGGGTATGCGGGAGAGATGTGAGTGTGTGTCTCCTCCTGTCCTTTCCTCTATTCATCCACAATTCGCTCCTTCCTGTTCCTCCATATACAAATGGGTCAATAAACGGATTTCTTTTTGTCTAAGAAATTTCGTGCGCGGGAGACCGAATGATCCACGCCCCGCTCGATCGTCCCTCCTCGCCAACGATTGTTTTCTTGCGCGTTATAGTTTGACTCGATACACGCTTCACGATCAACGTTCTCTGCCTACTCCGGATATCGATCCAATTCCGTGTTCTCTTGTCATCGTCCGCGAGCAGGCATGATCGAGCACGGATGAATAATTCGGATGATCTCGACGCTCGAAGTTTTCGAACCGGACGTAGCAGCTGTGGCGGTGGGGCATCGGCAGCAGTGTGCGGTCATGTCAGGATAAAGAGAGAGAGAGAGAGAGAGAGAAAAAGAGAGAGAGAGAAGGATCAGTTTCTTTTGAAAGGGAGAGAGTTTTAAGGAAAAGGGAGGCCTGCGATTGGAAGGAAGGAAGGAAAGAAGGAAACGAGGTACGCGAGGGACGAGAGGTCAGGTGGACATGGATGGATGGATCCGGGATGGACATATGGGTGAGCACTTCAGGGGGACGGGGGGACGATAGAGAATAGGATGTTCTTATTAGGTTTAGAAAGGACTTAAGCTTAGGAAGGTTAGTTGTCGCCGCCCTCCTGTGGCTCGTCCCCGTCGCCCTGCGTGTCACTGGTCCACAGAGTGAGGTTATCGCGCAGCAGCTGCATGATCAATGTGGAATCTTTGTAGCTGTCTTCATTAAGTGTGTCCAGCTCCGCGATCGCGTCGTCAAACGCCTGCAAAAGTAACAAACGCGTCAGACAAATGCGGCATCCTTTCTTTATTATCATTTTATTCTATAGAAATCTAAGTCATTTTTTAATGAAAAAATAATTTTACTTTCAAATCAAATCATGGAATTATAGCATTCCGAAATGTATTTTT
This sequence comes from Aphaenogaster ashmeadi, assembly GCA_003063805.1. Taxonomy (NCBI): domain Eukaryota; kingdom Metazoa; phylum Arthropoda; class Insecta; order Hymenoptera; family Formicidae; genus Aphaenogaster; species Aphaenogaster ashmeadi. The sequence goes on from NJRQ01000105.1 coordinate 420,730, forward strand.
AAATAAAGAAATAAAACTCAGTCAATCTACGAGTACAATTATATAAATTTTGTCAATATTCTAAGTATTTATATATATATATATATATATAAAGTTATATTATATTATATCCATGATTACACAAGTCAAACTGTTACTTAATTAATACAAATAGAGAATATGATGCGGGATGGTTAGTGCGGTACCAGTGGAGAAATTTTTCAGTTTATTAATTACATATTAGCAATTTGAAAAAGAAGATTAAACGGCACAACATTCACACAAAAATTTATGTTAGAATTAAATCAAATTAGGGATTTGGTCATTAGAGAATAGATAGGACAAATTCACACGGCAAGAACTTCATAGTAAGACTGCTGATCACCGCAAAAAAATATTTGTCTCTTTAAATTATCCAATTTAACGAAGAAATGAGATTCACGGCGTCTTAATTGATTCGCGGTGTCTGACTTTTTCTTTGTTGCTCAAACCACGAAGAAATGCCGAGATTTTAGCAGGAGTGCTTTAATCAGAATACATAGCTCTAATTCTCGCCCGTGTCTCTTATCAGCAGTCTTATCACGTACCCAGTTCGACGGCGAACGCGTTAATGCACATAACAGGGGATTTATTAGAGAAGACTATCACGCAGTAACGTCAAGCGCAAACCCTTCACAATCCTCCCTCTAACCTGCTTGGCTAAGTGACAGGCTCTAGCCGGGGAATTGATAATTTCGTAATAAAAAACGGAGAAGTTGAGGGCAAGGCCGAGCCTGATCGGATGCGTAGGTTGCATTTTCGCCTTCGCAATGTCAAACGCCTCCTGGTACGCCTTCTGCGAATCCTCGACTACCGCTGCAAATGCAAATCAGCCTCTATTCAGATTACACCTTCCACGACCTCATTTTTGCGCTGTGACCATCGAAGTAATAAATTGTCGTTGTCGTCGGGAGAGACGGCGGGAGAGGAACGCGAGGAGAGAAAAGACGAACGAAAGCTGAATAAAGGGAGGGAAAACGCAAGCGAATTTCAGCGATTCGCCTCGCGTCTGTCCTACAAAGACCGCGCGTGTCGTTTTACTCGGAACTCCGTCGGCCTTGAACGGGCCATAAATCGTCACCGATCTTCCACGATATGACCCTGCTGAGACGTGCACCTCCGTCCTGAGTCATCGCGTGTGTGAGTCGAGCGAGCACAGCTCGCCGAGATAGAATTATTAAAAATTTAAATACAAACGCTTTTTTCCTGCATATCAGACAAGTTACACACGTGCTATTTATAAATGTGTCTGAGATGCAAATTGATCAATAGCTGCGTATTATAGTTACCGAAATAGCACTTGGTTACTAAAACTGCAACTCGATATTACTTCTGACAATTATCAGTAAAGAAATTTTTCATATGCAATTGTTGAAAAATATAAAAATAATCTTACTGCTAAAACTTTTAACGTGAGTAATTAGATTCTATGAATTAAAAAATTCTTTTCCAACGCGTTTGTCTATATATAACATTACATATAGCTTGTCAGTTTTTTGTCTTTGGCCAAATATTTTACTTTGTAAGATATTTTACATATGCAATTGTTGAAAAATATAAAAATAATCTTACTGCTTGTAAGTATTAAAATTCTACAACGTAAAACTTTTAACGTGAGTAATTAGATTCTATGAATTAAAAAATTCTTTTCCAACACGTTTGTCTATGTAACATTACATATAGCTGGTCATTTTTTGTCTTTAGCCAAATATTTTACTTTGCAAGTAAGTTTTTGTATCACAGATTTTAACATCGCTGTCCAGTTAGAGCTATAGTTGTGCCGTATCTCAGGACAGTCACTGCGAGACCGATGACGCATTTCGAAGTAGCAAACTAGAAGAAGATACCGATCTTTGTAGGACGGAAGTAGGCAAGTTCACAGAATGAGTCATTCATGTAAGATAACTGTTGTCACCACTGTGCATCATCACCAACCATCACCGTCACCGAGCTCTCTTTCCTAAGGAATCACTAGAAAAATAACAATTAGTCCTCTGATCGTATACCTGTTTGGCCAGTTGACAGGCCTTGTCTGGTGAGTTGAGAATCTCGTAATAGAAGACAGAAAAGTTGAGGGCGAGACCTAGCCTGATCGGGTGGGTAGGCTGCATCTTTGACTTGCTGATTTCGAAGGCATCCTGGTATGCCTTCTGGCTGTCGTCTACCACGGCTGGATATTAGGTGGATCATCAACATGTCTGTCTATCTTATTTTGCGTGAACTAACACGCTTCGAGTGTTTCGTATCAAATCGGTTTGAAAGCTACTTAGAACTAGAGGCACCTAACTGGATTTATCGCGTTTCGAGATGAAAGTCATAAAAGAATTAAACTTTTGCATTAGCATTAATTTGGAAGACTCTTAATTTCTATCTTTTTCTATTAGAATTTATTAAGCTAATTTGTATTGTTCATCGATTTGTCCTATTTACGTTCTAAGTAGCTCAATTGCTTTTACGTGTTTTTAAGCAGTTTATATACTTCTTTGAAAAAAAGGGATAAAAATTAATATTTTCCCGAACGTAGTTGTAATATTTAATAATTATCTTGCATTTAAACCGCGCAAAATTCTTCGTAGGATGTAACTCGAAATAAAGATTACTGGATTAACAACACGTAAGAGCATTTTTGTCACATCCGACACGAATACTATGCTTGCATTCGTTACAAAATTCATTATCTATTTTCATCTAAATCCGATTTAATATTAATATTTGCAATTCCCTGGACTTTATACATATAAACTTCGTGTTTTACATAAATCTCATAAAAATGCAAAATTTTTTTACAATTTTCCAAATATTATACAGAAAAAAGTAATGTAAATTTTTATAAACACATTTGATTAACTTAAACAGAATCTCCGAATTAATCTTCAACATCTAATAGTATCAATATATAGCGTCACAAATAATTATAAACAAAAAATAAAGAAATATAAAAAAATTTCAAAATTAATGGTTAACAATTATCTTTGTAGTCGGTATTTTTTGCAGATACTCGCGACTGAAATTTGTACGACTGAAGTTTCACTCGCAAACGTCGCAACCGACTTTCACTGCGGACGACTGCGACTGCAACTGACTCAGTTTCCGATGCAAAAGTCCAGGGATCCGTCCATACGTCAAAACGAAGCATCTGTCGATGCAGCTGCGTCTCAACGCGAGTGCTCGCTTTGGGAGAAGTGCATTCCATCATCTCGCGCACTTGCATAATCGGACGCAGTTGCATCGATCACACGTCGAGGAGGCGATCGAAGCGAGAGGTAATGATTTCACCGCGCGGACCTTCAATAATAATCGCGTGCATTCAATGCGGCAACGATTAATTTTGGACGGTATCTTACGCCACTCGCGTCGATATCGGACGAGAAGTCGCGATTGCATCGTTACAAAAGATAATCTTCCGCTTCGAGATCCGTCTCCCCGCGCAAATCAAGTCCGCGAAGTAGCGCGAGCGATCGATACGTACTATTTCTGGTTTCACCGGTGGCGACTTCTGCGAGATACCTGTAGTAGTCACCCTTCATCTTGAGGTAGAATACTTTGCTCTCGGCATTGCTAGCCTTGGGGATCAGGTACTTATCCAGGAGTCCCTGTAAAGACGCAAATACAAACGAATGAATGATCAGCAGCGCTGAGATTAAAAAGAGACAAATAAAATTATATATAAATTATATATCTGTACTTTAGAGGTAAAGAATTGTATATCCATTATTATAAATTTAGAGAGAAAACAGGGTTTAAAGTTTTAAATAGGGAGTGTATTATTTTTAGAGATAATATAAAAGAAACTAGAAACTAGTCGTAATGGACATAACATCTTTTACTATATTAAAGTTTAAGCTCCTAGTATATTGGAAAAAGTTTTAACTCAATTTTGACAAAAAGTGGACATACGATCCTTTACCTCTGAGATACTTATATATAAATTCACGCAATAAAATATTGTTATAGGCAAAGAAAAGATCCAGCCCGATCGAAAATAGCCCTTATTTCTATATATTGTCTTATTCACATATTGGTCTAAAATTATTTATTAATAAATAAAATTGATATATATAAGAGAAAAATAAAGTTGACTCTTGTTTAATTTCCCATGCTTGATAATTGTCGTGTACTTTGATAATCAATTAAACAAAAATTTGGAACGTAGTGTAACGAAGGAAATGATTTTCCAAATGGCGAAATTATGTTGTATCTCTGTGTGTATCTTGCTTGCCCCATTAATCAAACAATTCTCTTATCCGAATCACGCTGTTGCGATTAGATCTTATTTCATGATTGAATTGATTTATTCTCGCGATGTGTGATTCACGATTTCTCCCATGCAGGGCGAAATAGAAATCGCAAGCTTTACGCAATTAATTAAAATAAAAGAGAATGCATATATACAATATATATAAACATATTATATAACATTAAATTTATATATATATTTATATATAAATTTAATGTTATATAATATGTTTATTATATATATATATATAAATCATTAATAATACACGACACGCATATATATAAAATACAGAAAATACTTTCGAAAATGGATTACACAATAATATTATAATTTAGACCGATAAATCGATTATTAATTGCCATTGGGCGACAAAGCATCTCTACGTAGCATCTCTGGTCAAATTAATGTGGACAACAACGTGGAATTGATGCGCAATGCGCCGGTCAATGACGAGCCGTTTCACGTTACGCACATTCATCCCAGCCGTGTCTACTAATGACGTAAGAGCAGTGTTGGCCGACCAACTTTGCATGCGCGAAACTCGCGTGCAAATAGCGCGAGGATATTTATTGCGCCTTAACGCAAACATAATGCATCGCGGTCGAAACGGCGAGGGGAGAGACGAACAAAAATTCGCCCCCGATTGCCGTTAACGTCACGACGACGACGACTTGGCAACTTTCTATACAAAAGCAGCAAACACGATACAATGCCATGTGTATAAAAATTGCGCGTTATATAAAGAAGAATATAATTTCGAAACGGATTCCGTTTTTGCGCTGCTACGCGCTTCAAGAGGTAAATGAACGGCGCTCGGATCCCATGATTCTAATTTAGCAGCACCGGTTGTTGCGTTATCTTATCGTCGTGCGAGACGAGTCTCGAAAGGAGCGTCGCCACACAAATCGTCGCATTTCGATGCGCGAACGCGCCGTCATAAATTACGCCGCATAATCACGCGAGCGCGCGACCCGCGTCGCAATGAAGGTGGAGGAAGAAAAAAAAAAGAAGATAGCCGGCGTCCGTACGTCATCGTCGTCGGGCTTCTCAACGGCTCTTTCTCTCTCACGCGTCAAACTCTGCCAACGGGAGAGACCGGTTTGAGTCACTCCTCTCGTTTATTTCTCCGCGTTTATTAATTTTAATCAAGCGCCGTTTCCTCCGACAACTTTAGACGAGTGACAAAATTGCGACTGTAAATTATTGAAACGCGTTTCTTCAGAAGCTCAATGGAGAACCGTATATATTGTAGTCGAATTCGCGAAGCAACATCAATTTCATCTGAATTCCTATTCTTAAATCAATCGCTTCATTTTCCGTATATTACCTCATAAATTCTTATTGAATCGCGTTTGCTTTCGACATCCTCTGTATTATTTTTGCGCGTTAATTTTCATCCTATTGATCGCCGCCCGATTTACTTCTGAAGCTGCTTCGTTTCGCGACAATTATTTGAGATAACTTTAGATGAGAGACAAAATCGCGACTGTAAATTATCGAAACGCGTTTCTTCAAAAGCTCAATGGAGAGCCATGTCATCCGCGAAATCAACTTCGCGAAGCAACATCAATTTCGATCTGAATCCCTATTCTTCAATGGAACGTTTCATCTTCAGTATATTATCTCAGAAATTCTTATCAAATCGCGTTTCCTTCGACATCCCCTGCGTTAATTTATTTTTTGCGTCACTTTTCAACCTATTTATTAACCGCCGCCCGATTTACTTCTGAAGCCGTTTCGTTTCGCGACAATTTATTTGAGATGACGACTTGACTTTCACGCGTTCTCTCCTCCACGTCGATCGAGTTAGAAATAACTCGGTTTTATTAAACCGCAGCGAAACCGGCAGTGGCTACGTCAAGGTGCAATACAATAGCGCCACGCTTACGGTGACGTGTATAGGAACGCGAGAACAGGAACGACTCCGATCGCCCGGCGATTGCGTTTCAGCTGGAGCCTTGCTCCAGTTTCGTCGTTTGACGTGCCTCTCCCGGCCGCGTCTCAAATCTGACCTCTTTCCCTCCTCGTTGTTCCGCGCCTGTTGCAATTAGCGCTCGTCTTCGAGCGACCACCTTCACGCGCGCATACAATTAACGGATAAAAGCTACTTAATTGAAAATATATTTAGAGACGTAATCATTTGAAGTAAAAATATAGTAAGATAGAATATATGAAATGGTAAAAGAAATTAACCATTTTATATAGTCAATACAATTGGAATATTTGACAAATATTGGTACAGGTAACTATATTCTCATAGCATGCTTTACTATACACATGGTAATAACAACAAAGGAAATATGGATGAGACTACACGAAAAGAACGGTTTTGCTGAAATATTAAAAAATTTGGCCAGATACAGATCTGAAAAATAATTTTGTTGGATCATCAAAATAATAATGCAGGACGCCTAAAATAGTTGCTAGAATATCAAAACTTTTTGCAGCATTATCATTACGTTGGAGTGTCCTACATAATTATTTTGATGATCCAACAAAATTATTTTTCAGATCTGTATCTGGCCAAATTTTTTAATATTTCAGCAAAACCGTTCTTTCCGTGTATCTCTCTCAATTCATACACGGAAAGAACGGTTTTGCTGAAATATCTAAAAATTTGGTCAAATACAGATCTGAAAATAATTTTGTTAGACCATCAAAAGTAACTAAGTAGGACACTCAAGCACAACGATAATGCTGCAAAACGTTTTAATATTCTAGCAATTATTTTGAGCGTCCTACTCTTAATTACCTTTGATGGTCTAACAAAATTATTTTCAGATCTGTATCTGGCCAAATTTTTAGATATTTCAACAAAACCATTCTTTCCGTGTATATATAATCTGAACGGTAGCAATAATATCGCAAGAAGAAGTTATGTCACTTCGTTTCTAACATCCGAATACTCGCATCGTTCATTTAGCACACAAATGCGAATACTTTCTTCTAATTTATAGTATATTAATATAATTTACTCTTATACTATACTATAAATTATAGTATATACTATAATTATGGAATATACTATAATTTTTTAGAGTATAATTTGTATATACTATAATTTAGAGTATAATTTGTGTATACTATAATTTATAGTATGTACTTTAAGTTTATAGGATATAAATATACTATTTACAGTATAACTTGCTCTTAGGGCGGCGCCAGACTATGCGCGTTTTACGCGAATATTCGTGATTCGAGTCATGTCATCCTTGTTGTTTATCAAATGATAAACAAGGATGAACGATGCTCGAATCACGAATATTCGCGTAAAACGCGCATAGTCTGGCGCCACCCTTATACTAATACTATAAATTATAGTATATGCTGTAATTTATAGTATATTTGAATCGCAAATTACTTCTTCTGGCAAGAAATCCGAGAACATCTATGAGATTAAAATCGGTGCAAATTACGCGATGAGAAACAAATGCGCTATTTATTATATGTGTCATCGTGTTGTTCAAACAAACACCGAAATAGGAGCGACGGTATTTTTTTCCTCTCCATAAAGAAAGACAGCCTCGAGTGAATTTAATTCCTTTGAAGAAAGGGCCTCTATTACGAGGCGGAACGTGCCATTTCCGGTGGTCCGAGCTACGTTCGTGAACAGGCGTGCCCGCTTCCTCTTCCGCTTCCGCTTATTTCCGGACACTGGAAAATATCACCCATTGCACGTAACGAGAATCCGAGATCGAATGGAATCCCGAGGCGCGTGTCGCAAAAAGCATCGGATAGGATCATGATTCGCCGAGTTAAATGAGTTTCCCGAGCACTCGAGCGACAAAGTTCGAAAGGTCACGCTTTAATATCTCTCGCCGTAAGTCTCCACGCGAATAAAAAGTGTCCCAGGGAACAGATTGAGACTTGGGAGACGATATTAAAGAAATTAAACAATTCTTGAATTATTATCAAGAGGAAAACAAGTTATTTATAACTGAAGATTAAAGTGTTTAATCAAAGAGGGTAATAAGGACTATTTTCTAACGTCCGAGAGTCTACATATCGTTCATAAATAACTCGCAAATGGCTAATTGAATAAAAGGAACAATTTAACTGAATACTGGAAATTACGTGACGATACGCGGATTATTCTGCGAAAGAAGAGAAACGGGAGCTTCGTCGCTCCTACGCGATGCAAGAGCCGCGAGGCAGACAGGCGCTCGTAATTGACCCGTGTGAAATCCAATCCGGAGAGGATGGTCCTCACCCTCCGCAAAGATCCCGAGCGAGGAAGGGCGTGCGGAAGATTGTCAACTACGTAAGACGATCCGAGCGCGGAAGAGAAACGGGTATTTTGCTCGCAAACGAGTTTCGACGCCCGAGGCAGGGCGCCCCAGGTGGTACAATCCACCTCGTTTCTCCGCGTTGACACTTTATTATACCGGAAGGCTCTATGCACCGCTACCGAATTAATTCCTTTATCATCTTAGCTGAAATCACCTTAGCCGTGTCATCGTTTAACGCGAAGAGTTAAAATAAGCAACAAGACCAGTTTTCCAATTAACTTCAGCGGGATTCGCATTCAAACGGAAATTTAATTTCAGGCTTAATTGCTAAAAATGATGAGAAATAAAAACCGTTCTTTTTAGCGACATTCGCCACGAAAGGTTGGACATTCTATACATAATCTCGTATTAATCTAACGCTAGAAAATTTCTATGTATACATTGAAAGAAAGGTTTGGTTGTACAAATCTAGGCTTGGCTAATGTTACCAAGCACCTTGGTGAAATTGTTTCAACTAAACGTACAAGTATTACATAATTTAGTTGGCTCAACTAAACAAAATTTGCTCTTATAATTATTACAAATATTTATAATTATTACAAAATGTTTTGTTATTATTATTATAATCGGTAACAATAATCAAATACTTAAAAAAAAGTATTACTAATGTCCATTTCTACCAATGTAGATTAACTTTAATCTCGATTTAACTTACTCTTTATCTTTTTATAATTCTTAAAACTAGAAAAAGATAAAGAGTAAGTTAAACCGAGATTAAAGTTAATCTATTGATAGAAATGGACATAAATGCATCTCACAAGTTTACCAAGAATTTTTTTTCAGTGTACAAATTACGATCTTTTAGCGAATGAAAAATATTGTAACGGCTGCTCTTTTGCAAATAGATGAACCAAAGAATTGGAAACATTTTCTACAATTGCTTTCTACAAGTCAGATTATTTTGTTGTTACTTAGAATTAATTAACACTTGAAGGGGGAAGTCTAACAGGACTGGAAATTCGCGTTAATGCTTTCGACAGAACAAGCTATGCTAACGACTTCGTAGTGCATAAAAGCGGGTATTTTCGTAGTTGCATTTCCTCGTTTCGTTATCGCGTTGCTGGTCGGCGACGCAGTAACAAATCGCTAACGAATACACGGCGTCGCAGTTAGACGTTGGACGTTTCGGACGAGTTAACGCCTCCGTTTCCTTCAACGAAGGAGTCGCTCATTACAAAGTTGAGGAGAACTTTCTGGCAATTATTAGATGTCGGATCGATCATCCCGATGTGAGAAAACGGTTCCTCGTATAATTAGCGACAGCTTTTCTTTATAAACTTTCTAATCTTTCTACTCTCTTCTGTCTATTCGTTTTATTGTCGCTCTTAAATAAATATTTACTATAACGACTATTTTCATCTGACGCATCAGCATCTAACAATAAGTCTTACACATATTTGTACATTTTATAATTTCTATTTGTTTTATTCTAAAATAGAATAAGATATTCTGTTCTGTTGTAATCTATTTTATATTCTATTATAAAATAAAATTGTAAAATAAAAGTTACGTGTAAAAGTTAATTGTAAATAAATCTTACGGAAAAATGAGTCGCAAGAGAGGAGTAGTAGCGGTCAGCAAAATATTAATACAGGCGATAAATATCCAAGCGGGCGTATTCTGGAATCCTATGCGCGTAGGAGAACGTTCCAGGATAAAGAATAACTCACGTGAGGATGAAATCATCGTTCTGCGTAATTATGCGAAACTGCTTGTTTATCGATTCCCGCCCATCGCAATTCTCGGAGCGCGACCCCCTTTGGACGCGCGAGCGCCGGTTACTCAACGGCGTATAATTTTCTCCGACACCTTTCCGGGGCTCGTCGGCTATGTATGGAGAACAGGAAACATCGCGACGGCTGCACCGGCGCGGAAAAAGGAGCGGAATGTACTCGGCCTGCTCTCGGAGCATGTCCGTATGGTGGAAAAGAAGGCGACACCAAACTCGCCAGTCTTAACGCAACGCATCTCTCTCGGCTTTATTCAACTGATCGAAATAGAAAGCCCCGAGCAATTATCAAATTCGAAATGGAAAGCTCCGAACAATTATAAAATTCGAAATGGAAAGCTCCGAGCTATTATTAAATTAAAATTAAATTATAAAATTTGAAATTAATAGCGCAAAAATCGTGAGACAAAATCAAATGATTGATTGTGTCGTATAAATAAATTTTAATTTGGCACATACATATTATGATACAATAAAATACTAAATGTATTTTTAATAATAATGTAATAAAGATACTTATATATCACAAACATTTTAGAGAGACATATCGCGTGTGAAAACAATGCTAGCCTATTATACCTATTTAAAATAGATACGAACGTTTATTTAATTAAACGAATGTTCATTAGCTGCAGCACAGTGAAAGATAGATATCTAATAAAATAGCGTGACAAACCTATCAGAGATTCAATACACGCAGCTGATTATACTAAATACACGGCAAGAACCATTAGCATAAATACTACTTTGTGTGAGCTAGCTTTCTCCATACGTAATACAGAGTCTGTATTATACAGACGTCACTCTCGCGATCTTTAGCTTTCCTCACTCCAAATAGTTCTATTAAAACCTGATCGCTGCATATCGGATTGTCGAATTCGACTTGATTATTTAAACTCTAAAGTAACATGATATTCATAGAAATGATTAAATTAAATCTTTGCAATAAATATTATATATAATAATATTTAAAATATGCATATATTACTATATAAATATTATATATAGTTAATTGAACGGATCAATATAATATAATAAGTTATATATAGTGCACATATTTTATATATATATTGTATATAAAATATTTATATATAACTTCATATGTAAAATTATAAAATCTGAAGCTATGTTAAATATATGTTACATTTAATATAACTAATTTAATGGCAAATAAATATTGTGCGCGACAATCATTTTCGCGATTTTACCCACCCTGAGAATTGATTTACTACATTAGCAGTCCAAGAATGTGCGATAAAACTGACACATCGTACGACACGATATAGAGCCCGCACTATTTAGTGCGGAAGCTTGCGATAGTGCCAACCGCCTGAAATACGATATTGCGAATCCGTGTGAGAAAACACGTGCGCGCGTCCCCCGCGAAATTAATTTCGAGCAATGCACGAGCAGGAATTCGATTCTTACTGACGTACATTAACGTTCTCAGTCATACAAATGAATACGCCGAGTTCTCACGAATGCATCATCGGAGTTGATGGATCATTGTGAGATTCATCGGGGATCGAAATCGTACATCAAAATTAATATGCATATGAGATAAACGATTAAGGTACACCTTGAAAGAACCGAGAAAAGAATTATCTAAGACAAAAACCCTATTTGCAGCGCGGCGATAATATATAAATTATATAAGATAAGTGAGATGTGAATTATATAAATTTGTATAAATTTATATAAGACAAATTAATATTTAAAGATCGTTGAATAATATTATATCATTTTGTATTCTTACATTCACTTTTATATTAAAATTTTACGTTATTATTTTATGTCAAGCTGATTTAATTATTTCGTCGTACGACAGTCGTGTTATCTATATTTGTTCGAGATTAGTTTTTAATGCGCCTATAAATTCTTATCGGGACGTTTTCCCAGGAGATATGAAAATAGAGAATCAATACATGAAGGGCACGTCGAAACGTTACATTTGTGAGCAGTGCATTGTTGTTAATCGTAGGCGTTTATCGTAGCATCGAGTCAAGAACTATGCAGCAGCTCAAAGCGCGGGAGATTCGCCCAAACAGTTCCGCTGAAGGTCGCTTCATCAAGAGTCGACTCAATTAACCTTATTTACGGTTTAATCGCGAGCGCGATGGTTAGCATCCACGTATCGTTCGAAAATAACTCTCGATGACTGTTTATCGATTCGCGTAGCGAGAACGGCGAAAATCAGCACACATCGTCCCGGCGCGCAACAATGCAAGTTCACAGTACTTGCTGTGAACACAAAAAAATGCTGTTGCTTCAATTAAAGTCTACGTCACGGGCTGTCACAAACATAAATAGTTCATTCAATTGTATTATGATTGGACCAAATATCTAGATTATTCTTTTAATAATGTAAATACTTGGTCCAATCATAATACAATTGAATGAACTATTTATGTTTGTGGCAGCCCGTGACGTAGACTTTAATTGAAGCAACAGCATTTTTTTTCAGTGTATGCAAAAATTATCTGAAAAAAGAGGAAAAAACCAAGCTTGGTTAATAAGAAACTTATGTGCGGAAGTAATATCTAAATTATGGCCCGGTTCTTCATTATCTGGTTAACTTGTGGTTTAGGATTTTGACCAATCGCATTTGACAATTCAGCCACTTGTTCAAATGCGATTGGTCCTAAACCACAAGTTAACCAGATAATGAAAAACCGGGCCCATGTTGTAGTTATATAGAGAAATAAGGTAACAACCGATTCAACCTCGGTGAAACGCACACTCCCACCGTTGTGTCAACCTTCGATTGGCAGCAGTCGGAAGTAAAAAGCATAAAAAAATATTGAAAACTGTTAATTCGTTTTTTAATATATGAGGCACAAGTTTTCACCGTGTCTCATTTTTCGCGCGTCCTCGAAATTACATCGATTATCGAAAGGGATTACGTTAACCGAGGCGAGAGAGACGTTAAAAGAGCCAGTCTTCCATCATCTGGGTCGCGCCAAGACATTTGTTCAAACACGTTTACTCCTCGGCAAACACAATTCGCAGTTTTTTTTCCTCCCCCTCTTTTTCTCCTACTTCCCGAGAGAACGAAGCGCTTTTCCCCCATATTTCAATGCTCGCCTCATCTCTTATCGCTTGTGTCGTCGCTTTTCTTGTCTAGAACGACTTCGATCAATACCCAGGCGACACAATGAGCCTGACCGACCGGGCAAACACACGCGAATTGCGCGTACACGCCGTTCGTACCACGATGTATAACCAGAACGCCGATCGCAGTAGAGACAGAAATATAAATTCTTCGCTATTAAATTAAACGTGTACGCATATCTATGTCTCATGGGAAAACAGATATAATCAGATATGCAAACGTTCGATTCATTAGCATAAATACAAATGCATCATTCTTATATATAACGGTAAAAACTCTTTTCAAATAAATCATTGCAGTATATATATATATAATTAATAATATTCTTCATTAATAAATAAATACTGCGATTAACGCAGCGATATTCCCAGAGATAAAATTAACTTATCGCTTAAAATAAGACCAAGACCGAACGTCTTTTCCTAACGTTGTTTTCGAGCGTACAACTCGCTGAAGCGAAAAGAAGCGAGCGACCGGGTTTTAGGGCAGGAAAAGCGATCAGGGTGTTCGCTTACCAATACATCGTAGCAGATCTCGCGCAATTCCTTCTCGACCTTTTCCCGGTATTCCTTGGCCATCTGCTGTTTGCGTTCGGAGCCTTCGGTCTTCTGCTCGATGGAGGAGATTACCCGCCACGAGCTACGTCTCGCTCCTACGACATTCTTGTACGCCACCGAGAGCAGGTTCCTTTCCTCGTTCGACAGCTCGACTCCCGTCTCGGTGACCGCCTTCATCGCGGACGCCATGTCGTCGTACCTTTCCGCCTGCTCGGCAAGCTTCGCACGCTGCACTAATTCCTCCTTATCCACGGACATTGTGTCTGCTGGAATCAGAAAAGAACGCAACGTCAGCGAAACGTCAATATTAAGTTTGAGTTTTTCGCGAGGGCTCTTTCACATTTCCGGTACGCGCGCGCGATATCAAACATTGTGCTTATCAAAAGTTGGAGAAGTGCACTTAACTAAGAAAAGAAAAGGTTGAACTATTAAACTACAAAACACAAAAAGACGAGGATTGCAAATTTTCAAAATTCCAAAGTCGTCCACGTTGCTGACTCCAAGATATGATGCCGAATAGATTACAGCGTTAAAAGATATCGATATAATACATTTAAAAAAATAAAATACAATCATCCAAAACTTCAGGATTTCAACCGCATCCTCAGGAATGCACATTGCGTTCTAAGTTTTCGAAACTTAAGGACTCAAGGGGATTGAACCGCAGGGATTGAACACAAAAGGGTATGGGGTCCAAAGGAGATTCCTATGATCACTCGGCCATGTCTAGATGCTTCTCGACCCAAACCGTTCAACGTATTTTCCAAGACATAAAATTGTGCGATGCGGAACGATATCCCATTCTGAACATTTACGCGAATGACGATTTCAGCAAGTGTTTTCGCCGCGTTCGGCGCGGCGGATAACGGAGATAAGGAAAAAATGAAACTTTGTACTGTTCGTCGGTATTGAGCAGGTCAGAGAGGAGCTGTCGAATGGAAGACACGTCGAGATACGACACCGTGAGGATGCAACGAGCGATGCATAAAGCGCGACCGATCCGCGCGCGTTTCAATGTCGCCGGGTTCCTTTTGTCGCGTGTCCCCGGAGAGGTCGGGAAGAATAGGTTTCGCACACACCGACGCGTTTAGAAGCTCGACGACGACGACGCCACAGCGTTGCGTATCCACTCACGAAACGCGACTGGCCTCGTTCGCCTCGGCGAACGATCGACGCACGTCGTTCCGGAGACAGGACGACCTTTTCCCTTTCCGAGTCACGTGCGAGGTCCTTTTATCCTCGGGATGTAGCCGAGAAGTAGCGCGCATCCGATATCGGAAAAGTACTCCCGGAAAAGTATTACGGAGTACGAGTAAACGAAATGACTTTTGTCTCGCTTTGAGATTCTCAAGTTGTGGAATCATTAAAATTCTTTTTGTTGAATTTGCGCACGACTTCTGGGAAAACTTTGTATTGTTTTCGCCTTGTAAAGAAAACGAACATTCCGGGCGTGCAACGACGCATTTTCACGTGCTGACCAGCTGCCAGTCTCGTCTTGTCCGTCAGAAATGTTCAGGTAGAATTTTCGCTAACAATAGGAAGAAAAAGACGGATCCTAAACGGATTCTTCAAGGCGCAGAGGTACTAAGCGAAGGAATCCTTATTAAAATTTCTTTTCTATTAAGAATCTTTTCTATTAATTATTAAGAAACATGACGTTATCCTATGGTTTCTTCTTATTCTAGCATTTGTTATCTGCTGTTATTATACTGCAATGTAATTAACCAATTATAGCGCAGCTATATAATTATCGTATTAACCGCACTTAATTCTACACTCTTAATGCTGCGAAAGAAAAGTGGTCAAGGTCGTAAAAAAAAGAGAGAAAAACTACATCTATTGAAGATACCAATCGAAGTGTTTTCAATTGAATCGAATAAGTATTTAATCGCCGAAGAATCGATATGACGTACATGACTTGATAAATGCTGTAAGAAGGTTACGTTGTAAGGATTCGCAACACCCACACGCGTTTACCACGCGGAAATCGTATTTCCATAGAAACCCGTGTAAACGCGTCTATTTCTGACATGAAAGCGAGATTTGCCATGAAATAGAGGATCACGTAGCCCTTTGGGCATTATCGATTGATGCACGCGACCGCTGCTATCTAACAAAAGCACGTTACGTAAGGATGTTACTATGACTCTGTTAGCTTTGAACATCGATATCAAATGACATTCATTAACGAGGGAACAACATAAAACGATATTTTATAAATTTTAATTACTAAAGAATAATAGAAAAGATTATAAATTACTAAAGAATAATAGAAAAAAATACTAAATAATGATAAGATCGCGATAACCACGATTATCTAATCGCAATTTTATTTTAAATTCGCAATTCCTTTCGAATTGTAAGTTAATAATTTTATCCTTATTCTCATTGTCAGTTAAACAACGCGATAAGCTCTACTTTAATTTTCACTTCTCTCTCTTTCGAATCGCAACGCCGCAATTTTTATTTAGCCTCTCTCCATTCAAGGATTAGGATTAATCAACGATACTTTTTCATTCGAAGCATTAATATGTAATCAATTTCCTTACAATTTTATCACGAATATCGACGCTCGGAATTACGATCTATCTCGCCCCGTCTCTTATCTCCAATCTATCGCTTTAATCTACCAGACAGAAAGCACCGGACGTCCAATGAATTGACAAGCGTGACGACATAAGATTATCTAGCTTACGTAACGATTGTCCAAGTCTTATCTTTATTTGTCATTCTTTCAGTTCTTAATCGAGAATAATTAATAATAAATTCGACATAGCTTTATCAAAGAAACAAAATCCAAGCTGTTGGCACTCTCTACTGTACGACCACTTTAAATCTCAATCTCGAGCAGCCGTCGATCGTTTATATCAGATTCGTGAACGGCAATTATTGTTTTCCCTTTGTTTCCTTTTTTTAGTTTGGCTGGCAAAGCTGCCGCTCGGGTGCGATAAATCACTAGCGACTCGACGTCTTGGTCAGAGGGTTAATATCTCGACGACGGACTGGACGTGCGTGTGAATCTGTGAGCCGATAAGAGAATCGGTCGTCTGCTCGATAAAACGAGCCAACGAACGAGCGACCACGTTCGATACATTGAGGAGAGCAGATTATTGTCGGCAATCGCGCAACCAGAAGTGCGTCAATAATAAGCAATTACCGAGAAATTGGAAAATGCAGATCATACCTATCGGCATTGAGATCCATGATTCAAGTGTCAAATTCATCCTTTCTTTATCCTTTCTTAAAGCATTTTTTCAGAGATGCATCGTTCACGAAGTAGAAAACAGTTCACAGCGGAAGATGCAACGCAGCAAAAGTTCGTAAATACGATTTACATGAATTTTGAAAATTTTCAGCTCAAGTTCTTGGAAGTTCTTAAATTTTCTACGAATTCGCGCAAAGAACTTTTGTCTCGTAACCGATCAGATCGAATTTACGCATCTTTAAATCTTCGAAACTAGTTTCGAAAAGATCGATAAAGTTCCGCAAGATAAAAGTCGAGACCTTCGCATGTTCTGAAATGTCTGAAGTGTCTCTGGTTTACTCGGTATACCGTTTGTAAGTGCAACGGGATGTCGTAACACGTCCGTTGTACCGGAATGTTATGTCGTCGTAGTACGCAAGAGAGGAAACAACGGTGATTCATGCCGTAGAATTGAAAGAACGAATTACATCTCGGACTGGGAAGCGAGCCTAGACGCATTCACAAACTATATCAAGCGGAACGTAACGCGCCGTTCACACGAGAAAATCGGAGGATATAATTTTCACAGCAACGTAACGACGACCTTGTTGCACGAACTGCCGCCAAGTGCAAATTTTCTTCGTGTTCTAATTTCTTAACTCGCGGATCCATAATGGGAAAAATTCTTGTTTACATAAATAAATTATTCGCATTTTCAATGCCTTACGCCAGTGTTTCTCAACCTTTTTTCATGTGTGCCCCCTTTTTTAATATCAATTTTTCTGGCGCCCCCCCTTTCGAATATCTCGCGCCCCACAGGTTGAGAATCAGTGCCTTACACTGTTTAGTGATACACAGTCTTGGCCAAAAGTATATAAGACACTTATATTTTTTTCATTAATTTGAAATTCTTTCACCTGTATTGTTTCCTATTGATTATCGGCATTATATATAAGTTTAAAGAGTTCTTGAAACAAAGAATAATTCACAGCAAGTGCCATAAGTCAATTTTTTAGCTTTCAGATAAATGAAAAAAATTAGGTGCCTTATACTTTTGGTCAAGGCTGAAAGCTTTAATTAGCACGACCCATTTTTTAAAAATTAAAATAATCTTTCGTTTAAAGATACAATTGTAAAAGAATTTTGCAAATAAATTCCAAGCGAACGCATTCTTGATGAAGATAAGAATAGTGCGGGCAGAGAAATAATTTCTCTCGTAAATGAAAAGCTTCTAAATTAATTTCAGGCAGAAGCGAAGCGACATTGCGGACAAGACCGAAACACGAAGACAACAACGAATCGGGAGATTTCCTGAGGGAGATCTTCGCGATGCGTTCATAGGAAGGGTAATTAAAAATACATCGTGGCGCACGAGAGGAGGTTCCTTCGTAAAAATAGCTTGTAAATTAAATACGTCACATGAACACGTTGCGCTGTAAAAGTTTCTCAGCGATGCGCACCGGGTTCCCGTATACAGAATGCGCCCAATTAAGTTCCTTTTTAACGATAGATACTATATACTATTATTAATCTATAAATATCTAAATTCCTAGATGGTGATCTAAAACGGTAGAAATATCATAAAGAAATTATTTGAAAGATATTAGTAAAAATAGAAAAATCTCGATATTCATGTTTTATGAAGTTTGAGAAATTGGAGATAAATAACGATGGCAATTTTAATGTACACGACCAGTCGCGCCTAAATTGTTGGTTTACTTCATAATTTAGTATAATTCTGCAAGTTTATACAGGTTCCACGAATCGTAACAATGGCATCTATCGTTTAAAGGAAGTGAGGTTGGCAAAAAAACACCCTGTATAATATGCGCAGATAATCCGGTGTAGAACGAGCGAGTATCGCATGGCATGATGACTCATTGCTTTAAAGCTGGTCGATGCCGTCGAAAAACCCACAAGAGTTCTAAGAGCCACTTAACCCTGAGGAACATAGACAGCCGCCTCCTCTCTCTGGAAAGCCTCCTTATAAATACCAAAGACTTACAAAAGCTTCGTACAATCATTAACGAAGCTTCACAATATCTCCGACATCGTCATTCATTCTTCTCGACATTTATGTATCCTCTTTAATTCTTACTCGGAAGGCTAAAAGATCGAGATCGTAAAATATCTATATACATAATTATTAAATTATTACAGTTATCAAATTACACATATACTTCGCGTTTGTTTCCTCAAAGTATTTTCTCGAATTTGTTGTGAAGAATTTAACTCCCTAACGTCCATTTCCACCAAAGTAGATTAACTTTAATCTCGGTTTAATTTACTCTTTATCTTTTTCTAGTTCTAAGAATTAGAAAAAGATAAAGAATGAGTTAAACCGAGATTAAAGTTAATCTACATTGGTGGAAATGGACATTAAAATAGCGGGAAAAGCTGGCGTGAACCTCTGCGAAGTTTAATGATGCTGAATATCCGCAAGAACGCAGAATGTGCATGAACGGATGTTTACCTAACGAGAGAGCGATACGGGGAAACGACGAGTTGTTTGGCGTTAAAATAATGCGATGAGTAACGAGTCAAAGTGCAATTGCACCTAATCGCATGTGACTAAGAGCATTTCTTCCTCAGTGAACCGGATAATTGTTAAGGATGGCAGAGTCGGAGAATGCCGGAAGTAATGCCAGCCATGTCACCTGTCGTACGGAAAAAAGAGAAAAAAATCCGCGTCGTTAATGCGTCGATCGCTGTCGTGCGTGCAATTTTTGCCTCGTAATAGCGCACTGCGAGTTTGATGTAAAAAAAATTCAACGAAATTCTTCTGCGATGATTTTCGCGTTTGGAATGTCCACCGTCTATCACAATTGTGCAAACGTATCGCAGTTTTATCGTGAAAGTATCGTTTTATAAATTCCAGGATTTCCGGATAAATCATCGATGTCACAGAAATATGCTTCGAACATAAGCGATGACGTTTCATGACTCTCTTGAATTTGCAAGTTGCACGATAGTTCATAGATCCCACGGCTTTGTAAACCTACATTCTAGAAATACTTGGCCCCATGCAGTTGTTTGTTTCATTAATCTTAAATCCTGATGAATTCATACTACATCTCACAAATATTAAATGTCGCGAAGTTTGTATCTATTAATAAATCCTAGATTTCACAATTCAGTTTAATAAATCGCCCAATCAACACATCTAATTTTATACATGTTTCGTGGATTTTTCACATTTTTAACACAGAAGGTTCATCGCGAATTCTTAGCGCTTATGCAGCTTGAACTTCGATTTGTCCCGAAAATCCTGGTACTCATAGATTCTATAAATTGATGTTCGAAACTTGCTGCGTCCGAGAATTTTCGATTCTGGAAATCGTGTCGTTTCTACGCTCGGCGATCCATAAATCCTCCCCGCCTCCGCGGATCCTCCCCGGGGATTGCCGTGATAAATTCACGATTGTGCAATAAATTCGGATTAATGTCGAACGGAGGATCGCATCGGCGTTTACCCACGTTCCATATTTAAACGGCGACGCGAATCGCCGACTCCTCTATAGAGCGAGTGCGACGAGAGGCGAAAGAATTCCGGGTCACGAGCGACGGAAAGGCCCGAGATCCGGTTTCATTAATACGCTTCCGGTTGGTGGCATTCACCGCTCTCTCGAGATGCACCCGAGAAAAGAGAGGAATGACATTCCGTGGGGACTCGAATTTCCAAAATACTGCTCGACGTCTCGCGAATGAAATAACGACTCCAACAGCCGGCCAGATAATTAATCCAATATTTTCGCAATACGAAATAATTAATCCTATTTTACGAAGTTTGTCTTGTCTTCCACTTTTTAACTAAATTAAATTTTTTTAATCACTATCACTTTCTCATCTGAGGATTTATATGAATAACTAACCTGCGTGAAGTTAGCACCCCATTTTTGAAATTTTGAAATTTTAAAAGTTGTTCCAGGTTGTTCTAGACTTGGTCTAAATTGTTCCAAAAGATCAAATTTAAATAATAAAAATTTTAATAACTATGTGTGTGTGACCGAAGCTATCAATTTCGTTCCTATCTACGATAGCCTGAGGGAACAAAGTCTCTAATTTCCCACTAAACGATCAAGGCAGATTTTCCATCAATTAAATGCAAGGAACAGCAGTTTATTAAGGAAAGAACGAACATCTGTGGCAGGTAACTTTGTACACGCGATACCGAGGTAAAACAGAAGTGCGAATTACCCGTGAGAACGCGAAGAGCATGTTACATGTAAAGATGCGTACGCGATATGCGAGACTCGCGGTTTCTCGCGAGGTAAACGATCGCGGTATACTGGCGCTCCACGTCCTTAATTGCAGAATTTATCTCGTACGACATTTCGCGAAAGTTCTCAACCGGAAGGCGACCAGGTCGATATCGAGGCGAACCAGTGGCGGTAAATATCGATCGCCGGGGTTCCGGAAGCGTGTCTCGCTCGGCTCGCACAAAGAAACCCGGACAGAAATATTGGGCGAGCGAATAGATGTATTCGGCGTCCTATATTTAATCGCGCGCGATCACCTGATCTCGGCGGGTTTTAACGGCGACGACTACGACGACGACCGACGTCGCCGCCGAAATATTTCTGGCACGAACAACTCTCGCGGTGCGGAACGCATCTCGCGCGATATACGCGCGCGCGAACTCGGTCCAATTCCCACCAAGATTATCCCCCCCCCCCCCCCCGAGATCGCTTCAAATGTGACATGCAATTTTAATCCTTAACGAAGGTACCGGCGCGTCGCAAAGCGCGATAAGAGTGACGAGATTCCGTAAAAGAGATTCGCTAAAATAAATCAGGATGTTTACTCAAATGAAAAAATGAAAAAAATTCCCTGAGAATTCCCGGATTTTCCAGGTAAAACTAGAGAATTTTTTAATGCAATTTTGAAATGAATTTATTTTATTTTACGCCCTTTATAATGTTTCTTCCTCTTATAAGTCTTCCACGAGACTATACCTGTCCTTTTCTACAATTGGAGCTGCAAAACCTATAATATATGAAAGGCTCACTATAGTATAGTAACAGTAAATTCTTTTCTGTATTGTTCTACTGTATTCTTCTGTTACCTTGATTTTTTAAATAAAACCTCGCGAATCACACGAGAATGTACGTAAATATACGCACATATGCCAAATTTATTGTTAACTAATTATCAAGATTCTGCATTATCAAAAAAATAATTAAAGAAACAATTTTTTTCAGAAAGAAACAGAATTTAAATTTAAGAGTAAAATTTCAATCCCTGAGCGCTAATAAAATTCCATGAAATTCCCCGAGTTTTCCAGGTATCTATCTTTATCAATGATTTCATTTAAGCAATATTTTTTCCGCAGTAATAACTATCTTTCTCTTGTAAAAATACTCGAAAATAGAAAAGCACCCTAGGGAAAGTTGACTGGACATTTCTATTGTTCGGGGCAGGCTTATTGTCAATTCCGAGGAATTAGAAATTTCGATAGATGCTTTTGTGCGACGAGTTCTTAGAAATTATACTGTCGCAGCGTGTGATGCAGTAGGTTTCCCTATTCCGTCATCCCCGTGGCGAAACGTCGGGTCGACACACGGTCCTGAAAGTAAATGCACTTCTTTTTCTTTCCACTCCGCCTCGTCGCGGGAAGAATGCGGCTGGCGTCACGCGTGGGTAATCGACGCTTTTGCAAGCTTTTATGAATGCCTGCGGACCTGGCAAACGAGGCTGCGATTCCGAGTAAGACCGTCATTGCCATGCGCACGCGATCGCGTCCGCGATTCATTAATATCGGACGGCTGCGTCGTAAACAGACTTTCCTCACGTGCCAATGCAAATACCGATAGAAATATTATAATGAGACATTTAAGTAAACGTTAATAGAGAAAGAGAGCGACTCTTGAATGTTATAAGACTGATTATTCGAGGAAATATGTTTCGTGATATTTCAGATAAAAATCTGCATTTTTAGATGATAATTTCCTTACAATCTTTTCACTTATCGTCTGTTAAAATGACGTCGCATCTACACAATAAAAAAACTTGTGCTAAAACCGGTCCTTAAAATTTTTGTATTGAATTTTTAACATACCGAGCGTTAATTTAACATGTGATTATGTTGAATATTTTGTGTTAAATTGATATTCGACATTTCTTAGTGCTAAAAAATACCACAATTTATAAGTGAACAAATAACAAAAATAATGCAGTTTCAAAACATTAATTCAAAGATAAATAAATAAAATATACGTATTAATTTTACATATTATAAATGTTAATTTTACTGAAGAAATAT
The DNA here is from genome assembly GCA_003063805.1 of Aphaenogaster ashmeadi. Classification (NCBI taxonomy): domain Eukaryota; kingdom Metazoa; phylum Arthropoda; class Insecta; order Hymenoptera; family Formicidae; genus Aphaenogaster; species Aphaenogaster ashmeadi. Next base: position 444,118 of record NJRQ01000105.1, read on the forward strand.
CCTTCCACAATTTGTTTCCAAATTTTCCAACTGTGTAGAAATATGAGGAATATAGATACGTAACCGTGTTGATCGTAAATGTTAATTCATCTCGTCGATGGGTCACTGAACCTGGCGTTAAAATTAAAATCGTATTCTATGAATCGGATCCTATGTCCCAAGAAAGATTGACAGACGGCGCAACGTTTAGTGGAGAATGCGGTTAAAATAACTGGAAAAGTATTATTATCCGAGGGAATGGTTCACGAGCGCATACATAATGTGTGTTCGCGTTATTAATAAAAAATTATTATATTAAATATTAATAAAAATTACAACAGATTAAATTGTGCAGAAGGCTGCGACTAACTGTGGAAAGTTTCCCCTCGAAACGCATCGTTCTCGCGTTTACGCGTCTACGAGTGGATTTTTTTTATCGATCGATCGGCCACGGATCGTCGGCGTGTCTGGATTCTTTCAGCAAAGTGGAAACGTCGCCCGAGACGCACGTCGCGATTTTTGCGCAAACTCGCCGGCTTTACGCAAATACGGCGAGGAGACGGCGTTATCGGCGAAGTAAAACATGACGTGATGTGGACGCAGATAAACGCGGTGACTGATAAAATTGATATCTATATCCGCAGGCTCGGAGATGTTACGACGAGGTATGATAATGCTTATCACATTTTTATATCGCAAGTGCGATAATTCGCGGCGAAACCGTGCCGGAGAATTCGGAAAGTCAGGACCGAGGGGTAAACCGCTGACCAAAATTGTGTACACCAATGCCTAGTAATGCCCAAAATTGGGCATTACTAAGTACACAAAAGTACACTAAAAGGCCCAGACACAATGGGTGCATCCAGATGCACAACCGCTCAGTGAGCTCTTGCATCCGATTGGCATATTCCTTTAGAGCTAAAAATTTACGCCAATCAGATGCAAGAGCTCACTGAGCGCTCAGTGAGCGGTTGTGCATCTGGATGCACCCAATGCTAGGCCTGTCTCTTATACACATCTAGATGTGTATAAGAGACAGATACACGGTTTCTGATAGGTTAAAATCTATTGCCTGTGGTTATTCTCTGTTCCTATCGCTATTGCCTAGCATTGTGTCTGGGCCTTAAAAGTACACAATTTTTGGGCATTACTAGTGAATTTTTTGTGTAATGCCCACTAATGCCCCAAATCTACACCGCAATGCCCTCAGCGGTTTACTCCTCGGTCAAGACGTTAACGAAAGATCGTTTTTTACCCTCAATTCGAACTTGGTCTCGTCCTAAAATATCGTCCTAAAATGCCGTAATCGACATCGATCGTCGGTGCTGAATAAAATTCGATCGGACGTAAGGACGTGTTCGGAGCTCCGCGGACACAATCTCGACGTTAAAATTCAAACTTTATCCAGGTTCTAAAAATTGCCCCGCAATTTCTCGCCGATATCGACCGTCACTACTTGTCGCCATAAATATAGTCACGTGAAATAGGAGCATAAAATATCATTGAACTGCCGCTATAAATACACCTAGGAAATAAGAACACGAACTTCTCATTTAACAAGATCTCAAGGCCACCGATCGATCAGCATATGATTTGCGCGTTATTCTTAATAAGAAAAAAAAATTAAGAGAACAATCGCATATTAATTGATCGATAACAATATATGGATCGACATAGAATCTATACGTCAAAGGCAAAGGGAAGGAAGGAGGCCAGCGACGCTAAAATTGTTTTTGATTGATTGAAGCAGGACTTAAGCGATCCGTCTAAAATAATCGCGCGATATACGAGGTGCTCTATTATCACCGAACAAAATTTCAACAAGGGAACTTTGGAGGGTAAAAGTTTCTTGGAAATCAATTTAATATTTAACAATCTGAAAACATTTGCGAGCCGAGATTCGAAGCTAATCTACAATTTGCTTCCTGTTTCTTGCTCTTTGCCTTTTGCTTCTTTACTTTTCCACGCATTGCTTTACCGACAATCATGTTTCTTGTCACATGTTTGTTGTCTCTTCCGAAGTTCGTCAATTTTTATCTTGGATGACAGAAAGAACAAACATCGCATTACGTGACATAACCAAAAATTGACAAAATGCAAAAAGCAAAAAACGGGAAGCAAAGAGCACATTGTAGATTAGCCTTCAGGATTCTCGTCTCTCTTTGAATTCCACGTGAGCTTGGACAGGATTTTATTTCAAAATCGTTAACACATTCACAGCCGCTGACGTTTTTTTTCTACGTTACTTTAAAATCTATGATAACGTGTAAACTTCTTTCAATTTCAAACAAGTGGTTACAAGCATATTAAATTATTATAAAAAAATTTTTAATTTTCATTCTCATTTTAGTGCCAGAACCCTGCGACAACCAGCTCCAGATTTTTGTTAATTGCATCGTGCGCTAGACTCGCCGGCTGCGAAAATGTTAAGATTTAATTAACGCCATGTAATTAACGTCAATCAAAAATAAAAAAAGATTCGCCACGTGTGACAGTTGGCCTGTTCTTTTTCGCTGCACTTCTGAGAACTAGTGCAATAAGTAAAGAAAAAATATTTGTCTCATTCTAACTTATTGCACTAGTTCAGAAGTGCAGCGAAAAAGAACAGACCATATGACCTCCGAAACTTTCGCTACTTCGTGTTCATCGAGGAGCCTTGTTAACCTTTAGACTGCCGGAAAAACCACTTTTGTGGCTCTGAACAAATCTCGAAATTCTGCACAATGTGTATGTTATTTATATAAATTTTTGGGAAAAAAGACCACTATTTTAAATGAAAAAATGTTAACGCAAAGGTTAACGTCATGCCTGGTAATAATAGGTCTGTTTTCTGTTCCTGAACTGCTGCCCTAGTTCAGAGTTTATCTTTTTTACTCCACATTGGAAGGAAAAATATAAACTCTGAACTAGGGCAGGAGTTCCGGAACAGAAAACAGACCCAATGGCTGCATTCAGCAGAAAATGCAGCTTTGCAACTGTTGTAAAATTCATTAATATATGATTGGTTCTTGCCCTTGGTTCCTCCTGGATCCAAAACCAATCATGTTAAGCGTCGTCTACAATACGTGGAGTAAGCGTGGAGTAAGGAGTAAGAGTAAGAGGGAGCCAATCATAGGCGCTGGAGTAAGGGCATGAGCGAATTAAATTTATTTTATTTCCTACTCCTACTCTTAGGCTTGGTTTTTCATTATCTGGTTAACTTGTGGTTTAGGATTTTGACCAATCGCATTTGAACAAGTGGCCGAATTGTCAAATGCAATTGGTCAAAATCCTAAATCACAAGTTAACCAGATAATGAAAAACCGGGCCTTTCTCTTACACTTGCTTCTATTGTAGACCACGCATTAAAGAATTTTACAACTGTTGCAAAGCTGCTTTTTCCGCTGAACGCAGCCAATGGGATGCACTTCGCAGAGAGCTCGGAGAGAGCTCGCGGAGAAGCCGCGTCGGCGGGTTCATCCTCCACGGAAAGACATATTTAGCCATGCAAAGCGGGAGGCGGACGGCGGACGCCGTCGCGACGAAGGTCGCGGAGAGACGTGGCCCGGCCCCCGCGAGGAGAGAACGGCGGCTTATTATCAACCGCGTCGCGCCGTCCGGGTTGAGGTTATGGCCGCTCGGCTCGCCTCCGCGGCCGCCTTTTCGAGAGGGAGCTAGCCGAGAGTAGTAGCGCCACGGCGTTACTTTCACGGGTTGCGACTGTTGCGAGAGCGAAATTCCCGGCCGCATTCTCCGACGGCGACGCCTCGACGCCGCCGATTATCGCGTGGCCGATCGATCGAGATCGCGCGGGAGGGAGGGGGGAGGGAGGTAAACCACCCGATCGATCGATCGAGCGAGCTATCGAAGGGTGAGATCGATCCTCGCACCTCGCACGAAGGGAACACACGAGCCTCGGTTATTACGCGTCAATGCGGAAATACGCGTGCGAGCCGTTCTACGACGCAGTACGATGCCGCGAGAGATCGATAGCCGGCTCTCGGCCACGGGTTCTCTCTCGCTCGCTCGCTCGAGCCGACCGAGTCGAGTTTTCCCACGAGAGCGCTGATAAGCGCGCCGCGACGAGCGTCACGATCTAGAAGCGTCGACGGCGGCCGCGCCGGCGGCGATTCGATCACGCAGGAAGTGACGAGTGCGTGGACGAAGTGCGGGGCCCCGACCGACCTGCGCGCTTATAGCATGCGGCTGAGAGGGAGCGAGAGAGAGATATAGAGCAGGGGACGGAGAGGGCGCGGAAGCGCAACGGGCGAGAGGGAACACACGTTAGACGGAGAACCAGGCACGAAGAGAGAAAAAGATCACAAATTGCGACGCAGAGAACCGGCGATTTTTTTTTTCGCACCTACCTATGGCTTATAGTCCTTTGTACAATAAATAGCGTGGCAAATGCACGAGGATCTGTGCACCGTAGATCCGTGCACCGGTGCCTCGAGTCGGACGAGCGCGCGGAGGAGGGACAGGCGGTGAAGGGACGTTGCGTGCCGCGATAAACGACGGGCTGCGACTGCCGCACGATCCCGGGGTCCTCTCGAGATTTTCCTCTCCTTTTTTTCCCCCTTTTTTTCCCTTCCTCCCTTTCCCTCTTCCTTCCTCTCCCTCGGCAGCCGGAGGGAACACGCGCGCGCACGAGACGGACGTACGAGAGAGCGTGGACTTGCGACGCGTTTACGAGAGAACTGAAAACGCCGGCTCTTTATTCCTCGCTCACACTCGCGGTTACGATGCCACACATCCCTCGGCGACCACTCCCGCACGACGACTGAGCCGGCAACGCCGCCCATGGTGGGGCGCTCGGCTCGCCTCGTGCCGGGGCTCGGCCGCGCTCGGCCGCGCTCGGCCGTCTCCGCCGCGCCTCGTGCCCGAGCCGAGGTATTGATCGGCTCGCTCGGCCCCGGCATGGCCGCCCCGTCGACGAGGCTGGGTGGGGCAGCGGAGCGGCGCACGGCCCCGCCGTGTCCCGGGACCGATCCGACGTGCCGCGTCGCGCCACGCTACACGGCGACGACGTTCTCGGCCGTCTTTTTCCTTCCTTCTTTCTTTCTTTTTTTTCCCTTCTCTCTCTTTCTCTCTCCTCCGCCCCTCCCCGTCCCGCTCTTTCGATCGCTCGCCTTAACCGCCGCGGAACTGCCTATCCGATTCACGTCTCTTTCTCTCCAATTTCCCCTCGTCCTTATCTTACGCCTTGTCTTTTTGTTTCTGTCTCTCTCTGACCCGCTAAAACGTCTATCACGCGTGTTCCGTCGATCCTACGAGCTGCTTATCCTGCAGAGAGTCTACCTTCCTGCCCTACTCTACCTCGCCTCGTCTCGAGCCCCCGCGTAATTTCGTGCGCAAATTAACCTGGAAAAAAGCGATCTCTTTTTTTTCTCTTCTCCCTCTCGGTGGGTTTTTTCTCGCTCCCGATGAGTTTCCGCGGAAATTTGCGGCCAATCGCTACAGAGATATGCGGCAATTTCCCAAGGAAATCGCCACTTTGCTACTTACGAATAAAATGAGCCGGTGTTTTTCCTGTCCCTCTTTCGATGTATATTTATATCACATTTTTTATATCTTGTAAAGAATATCACATTTGTGAGAATACACGGTTGGAAAATTTGTTAAATTTAACATAAATCACATGTCCCAAACGGTCCACTCAAATTTTTGTGTTAATTTAACATGATATGGATGTGTTAAATGGTAACACTGATATCATGTTAATATTTCAACAAAAAAGAAATGTAATTTTGATCGTAATTTAAAGTTAATTGTGTGTACAATTAACATAACTTTTATGATGAAATTAACATATAGGAATGGTAAAATAAGTAACACGCAGTCATCCCCACTTCTATTATAGAGTAAAATCAACACTTTTTCTGTAAATTTTAACATATTTCACAAATACGTGCAAATTGTATTACTTTAACATATTTTTAAAATCATATAATTTTACATTTTATATTTGTTAAGTTCCGTTAACAAAGCAGACATGTGTTAAATTTACATATGAATGTTGTTGATTACTTAACACAAAAACTTCAACCAGCAAATTTTTTCACAAAAGCACACAAATTTTCCAACAGTGTATGATAAAGAATATGATGATCTTATATGCTATGGAGCAATTAAGATGAAAGAAAATTTAATTAGCGATCTGAATAAGGATCTATGATATACATAGATCCATTTGCGAAAGTACTGCGTGGTCATAAATTATACAGGGTGTTCAAAATGGAGATAGGCGAAGACGGTTTTCTAGAAAGAACGGAGGAACGATCGAGGTCTAAAATAAGTGCGTTCAGTGGATCTGAAAGATCTCCGGATTACCATAAAAGCCCTTTTATTCCTTCTCGCGATCGTTGAACCGTGTCTCTCTCTCGCGATAAATCAAAAGGATCCCACGAAACGAGCGAGGATCTCTCGCCCCTCGTCAACGACCGGCGGGCGTCTCGAAAAGTAAAAAGAAAGGATTCTAAGAATTAGAATTTCCGCGTTTTCGCTACATCTACTTTCGTAAAGTAACGTGGAGGAATTTCTGAATAGATGACGACGCGCAGCGTTTCGCGAACTTGACTCGCGATCGAGAGTCGAGGAATTTATGAATGAAAATATTTAGCTTGTGGATGTGTTGCGATTCACGACACGCCGAGAACGCGTGACCAGTGGTATCTGTAAATCCAAGGATCCGTCTGAGGAACTTAAGGATACACAAATATACCGGTTTCAAGGCTAACCCGACTTGCTCCCATTCATCCCGCGTTTCAACGCCGCATAGCAATTTCGCGCCTGGTTTGTTCAATTACAAAAACGAGTACTTATCATTAGTATCAGCTGAAAGAATTCAATCGCTCATAATACATTTTAAGACCGTGCATCGAGAGAGAAATGTATGATATTTGGAACTATAATGATATAGTAAATGATTATTAGTTAGAAATATCATTTTTATAGTAAGTGTTACTATTATGTTGATGACAATTACGATATAGGTATAGTATAAGTGACCCGTATAAAATTTTTACCAATAATTATAATCATTTGAAGTAAAAATATAATAAGATAGAATATGTGGAAGGGTAAGAGAAATTAACTATTTTATATAGTCAATACAAATATATTAAATTGATACATATATTAAATTTTTATTTCAAATGATTAGAAATTTGAACATAGCTAAATCAACATTTTATATCACTTACAAAGCTTCCTCTATGACGAAGCCAAACTAATAAATACTAATAATTAGGCATCAAATAAAATAAAAGCTTCCTCATAGGAGGAGCTTTGTGAGTGATATAAAACGTTGATTTAGCCATGTCCAAATTTCTAATTTACACTCCTATAAATGGTGAGAAAGCAATGTGCAAATTCCTAATTTTTAACTATTTAATAGATCGCCACTGCTCCTACCCAATATATCGTCACTTTAACTAAAACATTAGTTAACATTTAACCATGTGTATGTCAAAATGACCACATTTGTCGTTAATTTAACTAAAACAAGGTGTCGAAATTAACAACATATTGAGTAGGAGCAGTGG
>NJRQ01000105.1:454729-498910 GCA_003063805.1 Aphaenogaster ashmeadi
TTGGGCTTATAAATGGTGAATTTCACTTTTTGGTTACCCAAACAACAGATCTGTATAGGTTTGGCATTATTTTGCGATTTACACTTGAGAGTGTTCCCTTGTCAGTGTAGATTTAGCGGAACACGCGGACGGATCCGCGGATTCATCGAGGAAGCTGATCTGATCCAGCGACCACGTGGACGGTCGAACGCGACGAATCTGCATCCCGAACGAGCGGCTTGACATCGGCAATTTCGATCGAACAACGATTCCCCGACACCGACGGTATCGCGCGGCCGACGCGAGGTGACATTACGTCCTCCCGTGAAAATTTAAATGGGACGTGTATCTCGTTTACTCGGCCCGGCGCCGGATAAACGGCCGCGTAAATGAATCGCGGCGGGCGTGTATGCACACCCGCGCGGTGTTATTTCTCCACCCGATACCCGACATCAGTATGCATTAGCGACAAAATTCGATCTCGCACCCCGTAAAATTTCGCGCGCACGAGCCGACAAATTCCAATACTCCAGTAATTCCGTCCGTGAGACGAATTAGATCCTCCTGCGGAACGAGGGAGGGTCGTACACTATGCAAATGTTTACCTGCGAATTCATAATCGCGCTTTGACGAGTACTTCCGAAAATTACACGTGTACGTAGTACGCCCTTTAGTCATAATTAACCGGTGAATCTCTTAAGAAATTTCACGTTTCAGCCTCTCGCAATTTCGCGTTTATACACTCTCTTTTCCGGCGCAGGATGTTCGTCGTTTTCGTAATTTTCATTTATTAAATAGATATCTTTGCTTTCACTCTCTTATATCTAATTTAAGAGCGCCGGTTCCACCGCGATATTTTCACTTTGTAATTAATAGTTTGTTCCTTGATTATTATGATATACGAATTTTGCATTATTATTTCTAATTTTACGTACTTCATGTTAGTATCTGCGCTATTAGCGTTCTATGCTTGGTAATTTCGTTTATGTTGAGGTAATTACATTTTAGAATATACGGCTTCTCTCACGAGAAATTCCGCCTTGTGATTCTTGCACGTATATTTGTTGAAACAAGCACGTTCGATGCGTTGGCAGGCGTATATTTATGCGGCGAAAGATGTGCACTCCCGCAAAAGGTCATTCGTCAATTTCTTCTCGAAAAAAAAAGCGGTACTCCCGTACCGAGTATCGAATCAAACGACGTACAATTTTATTTATTCAAGAGCGAATATATTGCATCCACCTATAAATTTGTATCAACCTTGTAATCCTCTGCAATTTATTTACGCTCCGAAATATACACAAATCATTAATTAAAACTTCATGGCACTGACTCCTAGCTTCGCATAATTATTTCAGCAACGACGTGCAAATGTATCTGCAAATGTATGCGTTTCCCATTTTTAAATCTTCAATATTTACAAGCTCGTAAATTCTGTTTATTCGTTCAACAAAAGCGTTCGCGTTTCCATTGAATTCTTTCAATACGCTCCGGTTAATATTAATATATAATCTCTCTATCGATATTAATACATAATCTCTCCATTGTAATAGCAACATCCCGGTCATTACAATTCGTTATGAAAAATAAAATTAATGCCACGAAATATAAATTGTAAAGCAAACGTGCGTACGTAGCTTTCAGATACAAAACTACGACTCTAATTTGAATTTGTAACCGGCAAGGTACCGCGCGGGAATGCTTAGTGCCAATGGCAAAACGGACGCGGGACGCATCGAGTGTAATTTTTAATTACACGGAGAATTCATGACATGGCGGAAACTCGTGCCGTGCTCGACTGCGATGTGTCAAGGGCTATTATCGAAGGTACGGAAACAACATGGGGACACACGCGTTTTTCTGAAAAAAACCTAACCGCAGAGCGACTCTGTGTATGGGGCGCGCAGACCCAGTTGCGAGTTGCGAGCGTGCGAGAAGTGCGAACGAGAGCACTTTTGTCTTGTTCTCCTCCCTCCCGCGGGGCCGTGCGCACATGCCGGGCCTGTGCGCGGGCACCGCATCGAATGAATAACTGAAACAATGCGGAGCGAAAGCGAGGCGCAGTACCGTGGCGCTCTCGTAACATCGATCGTAAGATTACAATTGGGTTAAAGCCGGCGTCGCTCGTCTCAGCGGCGCGAGAAGCTAAGGACCGGAGGACCTGATCAACGACGTCGACCCTGGAGAAGCGCCCTATCTTGGTCCCAAAGGTTTTTTGACCTCCAAATCTCCCGATTACTTTCAGACAAGATGTACTTTGGTCAATAAAGGTGATAAAAACACGATCTCGTCCATGTAACTTTTCCCCAAAATCTTTTCCTGTGAAGTTTTGTGTATCAGCTCTATACTATCTCAAAATATGGGCACAATTAGTCACCGGTCTAATCTTGCTTATCTCGTAAAGGAAATACCTCGTGGTTCTCGAATCACTCCGAGAGTCATAGATTTTCTAATCTCTAACTCCAAAACTATGCGTAACGGATAATTTAAACTCCAGTAACAAAGACGGTTTAGATCCCGAGTGTTTCATTTTCGCTGAAGAGATCGAGCGGCTATTTTAAAAAATCCACGTCGTTAACGAATTAGTGATCGATTCGAATAATGACGGTCTCTACGGAAAGTCTCGCATCAGTTCGGTTGTACGATGACGAAGTCATTGGAGCAGGAAGGCTAATGAGGGATGATGGAGGGAGGGAGCGAGACAAAAGCGTGCATGGGGCGGGGGAGGAAAAGCTGGGAAACAAGGGAAAACACACGGGGTGAAGGATGACTGGAGCGAGACGCAGCTACGCGAGGTCGCGAGGAAAGCGGCAGAAGACGAAGGGTGGAAAGGGGGATGGCGAGGCGCGCCGGGGGATGGGTGATGGTCGGAGGTTGCCGAGGCTGAAATGAAATATTGATCTGTGGAGGCGCGCGCAACCCCTGCAGCCGACCCGCCCTTGTCCACCATTTTCCACCGATCTCTCGCCGTTGTGAACGCTGCCGAAATTCTGGCCGATTTTGCGAGATCTTCTTTCGCTAATCATTCGTCGTCTCTCGCTACTCTCGCTCAACCCTCCCGCTTCTTCCCGTCGTTATCGTTATCGTTAATATTCATTAGAAGCGGCGACGGAGATCGAAAAGATAGCGCTTACGAGGAAAACTTGCGTCGTAAAATGTGAATTAAATAAAGAAACTTTCGAACGCAATATTTGTATATGGAACTCTAGATTGGTTCTGCAATCTTATCTTATCCGGAATTACAATGTGCACACGATGAGTAGTTGATCTATTTATTGATTTGAGCACGATATCGGTTAGTTTTATAACCACGAGATACTTGAATTCTTCTTATTTTTCTTTCACCCCCTTTCCCCATCCCTTATCTCAAAAACTTATTATTAAGTGCGCAGTTTTTGGAAGAATTCTCCGCAACAATGGATCCATTTTTGCAAAGTCGCACGACGTAAAGAAGCAGATGCATTGAACTTTCTGCACGCGCGACTTTAACGTGTGAGCAAATAAAAATTTATCGGTAAAGGTCAAACGAGAGCACGCCTGGTGGCAGGCGAAATAGAAATTTGCCGAAGACAACGAGACAAAATGTCAATTTTCGCGAAAAAAGGGAAAAAAATAATGCGCCTGCGAGTTCCTGGCCACGCGCGCAATTTCTCGCGGTGGCAATTAATGACGATTTCTACCCCGAGCGATTGTCATCCTGCTGAACGTATCTCGATCCAATATCTGTCGATACGACGTGAAAATGCACGCGCGAGCGTACGGCACGAAAATGAAAATCCCTGTCACTCGACGTGTCCATACCGATGTGCGACGTACTGGGTGGACCGAAAGTAACGCGGTTAAAGAGACCTGATTCAACAAATTAACACGGATGTTGAAATCAACCGATCCTATGAGTCAAAGACCCTTGGATTCGCGACCCCTAATTCTTCAAACGCGCGATTTCCCTCGCAAGTTCGTGGCATTAAATCAGACCCACTGATCCCCGGAATTTCGCAGACCTTCCGAAACTTGAGCGCTTGTTCGAAACGCTAGATCGTGCGGAGTCCCGGATTATGTAAGTTTCGATACTCCTTGTGTTTAATGCGATGTAATTTCGCAGTACTCCGCGTACCAGAAGCGCTCGTCGTTGTGCGAGTTCAAGAACTCGTTTATATACCCGAGTTTCCGCGAGACGCATGCAGACGTATCAATATCGGACGGTAAATCTCCGCGGATGAATATACCCACGTGGAAAAAAACAGCTTGCCTACGTGGAAAAGCTACGCTCTGTGGAAAGCGTGCGCGAGCGTATAACACGTTTGTGTGAACGTGCGAGAGGAACTTGCGATGGTATGCGGCGTGTTGGCGCTAACGAAAATCGATAAAGGGCGGTTTTACGAACCAATTTCTACGACGATACAGTGTCTCCTTCGACGACGTCGACGGGGAAGTTGGTGGACTTACCTGCAAAAAGAAATAACAATGCGTTTAAGCGTAAATCAAAATTTGACGCAGCGTTCGCGCGAGATTTCCATCTCCATCCATCATTCGTAATCTTTCTGCTGTGTTATAATATTCTCCCGATATTGTCAGCAGTTAAATGTAAATTTAATATTGGAAAATCGTGTCATTTTATGCGCCAGCTACGAAGTATCCGCCCCACCCGCGTCTACCGATATTTCCAATAATAAGAAGCACAATATCGCGCTAAGATTAATATAAAAAGATTCTGTCTGAAAGCACTGGTCTTTGGCGAGAACATCGGAACACGCATCCACGTGAATCGGTAATTTAACGAACGCGCCTGTGTTGCGTCTGGCATTTAATGGAAATTCTCGACGCCGATCGGTGTGGGCGAGCCTTTAACGCTCCGCTCGGAGAGACCAGCGTATACACTAGGTTAGTAACAAATAGATCAATATTGGCTCGTGGTTTGCGTGTGACGCATCGGGCCGCGTATGAACTCATTTCCGCCGGGCCATCGCCGATCGTGAAATATTTTCGAAGGGTCGTTTCGGCTCGTCGAAAGCGGACATTTGCATTTAAGTCTTAAGAAGATCCTTTGAATCCGCGAACTCTTTCTACTCCCGTGAGTCTTAAGTCTGTGTCAGACTACGCATTGAAGATTGAGATAAGATTGCGAATTAGAGTTTAGAATTCGATCAGATCAGATAACCTTAATCTTCATTCTTTTCGTTCCGATTAGTCGAACTCTAATCTCTAATTCGCAATCTTTAATCTCCAACGCGTTTGACACGTGATTTAGGAAGCACGGACCTTCGAATCCAGCGATTCTTGATTTCGAAAAGCTCGTGTCACACTACGCATTGGAGATTGCAAATTGGAGATTAGAATTCAACCAATCAGATAGTCTTCATTCTCTTCGTTCCGATTAGTCAAATTCTAATCTTCAATTCGTAATCCTCTTTACGGGCTTTAAAGGGACACATGGATCTCTGAATCCATTGATCCTTCAACCGATCTTCAAGGTCCCTGAGAACCCTACGTCTTCAGGTCCGCGATTATCAAAGCGTAGATACGCAACCTTCGATTTCAATCGTACCGTAGATGAAGTGCTCGCAACCTTCGATCCATCGTACCATAGATGAAGTGCTCGTAACGCATTACACGGAATCATGAATTTCCGCAGCCGTGCGTCGTGGGTTCGCAATTTAGCGGCAATTGCTAATTCTCGCGTGAATCACCGCCGTGAATTCTCCTCGCCGATGCCGCACGTGCCTCGATTGAACGCGCCCCTCGAAACGAGATCGATTCGCGCGTAGTAATAGTAAACAGGCGGTGGGTACGGCTGCTTCTTCCCTCTCTTTTTTAATTTATCGACGACCGGTCGACCGCGGATAAGCCGCGCGTTCATTGTTTAATTGGCAAACGATCGCAGACCGGCCGGGCCGATCCGCGCCGCGGAGCAGCGTGAATGCGCCTTTCTCGCAGAGCCGCGGCGCGAATCCGCCGCGCACACCGCAATTCGGGGATAGACCGACCGGGCTTTAACGTTTACGACACTGACCTTGCCCACTCGGTCGGAGAATCTCCATTCGTCTGCGGAATTATCCCGCGGAGAGTTCAGGAGCGACGAACGCGCGGCGCGATAACTGCTCGCTATTCGAAGTTACGTCGTCCCGAATGAACCCGACGAATTCGTGTCTCGTCGCTTCCCGAAAACGAGATCGCATCGATTTAATTAATCCCGATTCTCTATCTTCGGCACTTCTCCACGAGCGCGATTTACATGAGCGTGTGCGACGTTCATATACAGGGTGTTTCAGAATTGCACGGCACTATTTTAGGGAAATATTTTCTAGGTCAAAATAAACAAAAAAGTTTATATAAACATATGTCCCAAACTTGTTTATTAGTAAGATATTAAAGAGTAAAGATTATGTTTAGAGTAAAACATTTGAAGTATGTTTTCAAAGTGGCCGCCGTTTTGTTGAATGCAGCATTCAGCACGATGAATCCATGTTTCTGTGACACGCCTTATGGCATGAGGATTATTCCTGATAGTTACTGCAGCTTCCATTATGCGATTTCTGAATTCTTCTTGCGTGCCAATAAGTTTACAATAAACTAAAAACTTTATCCAATCCCATAGAAAATAGTCTAACAGCGTTAGATCGGGCGATCGTGGTTGCCATTTAATGGGTCCATTTCGACCAATCCAGTGGTTACTGTATGTAGTATTTAAATAGTTATTAATAATGCGAGAAAAGTAGGCTGGTGCACTATCGTGCATAAACCACATTCCCTGTCAATCTCGTATTATCTTCGAAGATTTGTAGAAGTCTTTAGTTTATATTGTAGACTTATTGGCACGCAAGAAGAATTAAGAAATCGCATAATGGAAGCTGCACTTCGAAAACATACTTTAAATATTTTACTGTTAAACATAATCTTTACTCTTTAATATCTTACTAATAAACAAGTTTGGGACATATGTTTATATAAACTTTTTTGTTCATTTTGACGTAGGAAATATTTCCCTGAAATAGTGCCGTGCAATTCTGAAACACCCTGTAAATACTCGCGCTGGTATACACGCCACCGCGATTGAGATTAAATCATGAGATTTTATTCTTTCATCTCGTGGCCGTGTACAATGGGTTGCTTTTAGCGTAGCGCCGTTCGATTTGTGTCACGTTGCTCGGAATAAACAGCGTTACCTCTTACGTTCTATTTTTCTCCGACTTCGACCTACGTGTTCTTACCTTTTTTCGAAATGTCATGTTCAGGATATACCCTCCCGTCGTAATAATATCATACGTAATATTGTACGAACGTGTCCGGATTAAAACTTATTCGCGCAACAATTCATCTTTGAAGCTGTTGAAGGGACAATTTAATTAAAAATTGTATTTAAATTTATTATGTATTGACGCGCTGGGTTTTTTAAAATAAAATCCACACAATCCTTTCATACAGCAAGAAAACGATAGGAGTCCCCGTTAAATTTTTACGATATGCACTCGAAGAATTGTATCGTCACAAAATTGCGAAAACAAAAAATGAAATATTGCGAAACATTTCTACATCTGCGACACTGAGGCCGATGAATATCTAGGCATTTATAGTCGGGGAAAAACATAGACCGTTTATCGCAGCCGACACAATGCTAGGCGATAAAGACTTTTTCCAGCGTGTACGCGAACGAGGCGACTGACTTCACCACTCAACATCGCGTACAAATTATATTGACGTGAAAGAATGACTTCACGCGCGTCATTTCAGAAAACTAAAAAAAAATAGAGCGGAAAGAAAATGTGAACAAGCAGATAAGATAACGTACTAAGGACAGAATTTGGAGAGAAAATTTAGAGAAAGATTGAAGCTAAAGAAAAGGAAATTTGGAATAAAGAACACACCGAAAGAACGATAAGGTTGCCACAACCACAATAATAGTAATATTTGGTACAGCCACGTCCTGTGGTTATCACATTCACATTGTTTTGTGTAGTGCATCTATATATGTTTGTCTCAACATTCACTATGTTTGCTGTACCAAATGCATATAGTTGCCTTCACATCAATGTGAATGTGACAACCACAGGACGTGGCTGTACCAAATATTACTATTATTGTGGTTGTGGCAACCTTATCGTTCTTTCGGTGCAGGATTTAGAGTTAAGAGGAAAGACGACGAAATGAAACGTAAGCCACGCACGGTGAAAACGTCGGCGACGACTGGTGTTTCGAAACCGACGCGAGCCGTTTTAATCTCCAAAAGAGATTTTCGTCGAATTTCAATCTCGGAAATATGCGGCGACGAATACCCGGTTTAAAAGTCGGGAGGGTAAAAACAACCGTCCGGTCGTGCTGGTGGCGGCGAAAACGTTGGTCGGAGAGACTTGAAAGCGACGTCGATCGATATGTCGCCCGTCGAAAATACCAAAAAAGCGATCAGAAATGCGGACTTTCCGCCGGCAAAAGGATGTCGAGAGAGGAATTACGTCCCGCGGTTTTCAACGCAAAAAACACGACGTCGTTGATGGCGACGACGTCGTCGTCGTCGTCAGATCGCTTCGAGCCAATCGCCATCGCGAGTGGCTCGACGGTGCAGCAACAGCAGCAGCAACGCAAATCGATAATTACATATGCATTAAATTGTACCGCGCGACGAACACGCCAGTCGGTTATCGCGATTTCCGTGGAGAATGGAAAAACGCAGGTTAATCGGAAGCTCGTTGACCTCTTCGAGTCGTTCGGTCTTTTCTGGGTCTACAGGATGTCCGATAACAGACGGATTTTACGCATTTGATATTTTCTCGTCGGAGAGCTAAGTAATTTTTCCTTCGCAAAAACGTCGCGATGAATAGATCTCAAAGTGTGATCGATCGACGGACAACAGTACAGATCGTTTGATACGTTACGCTTTGAAAACGCAAACGGAGACGATAAAATTTTATCCTTCGGCTAATCTTAGACTGACTTTATTTCAACAAAATCTTGATTCGAGATACTGTCATCAAGGCTGTTCCTCGTGAATGGCAATCTTGTAATTTTCTTGCTGCGTAGAGCTATTCAATGAAACAATCATTTTGAAATTATAGCAGTTAAGAACTTTTTCATATAAAGTTTTTAAGATATAACATGAAACAACACATAATATATTAAATAACAAATATATAACATATTAAAGTTCTTTAACCTTTAGACTGCCGGAAAAGTCACTTTTGTGGTTCCGAACAAATCTCGAAATTCTGCGCAATGTGTATGTTACTTATATAGATACATTTTTGAAAAAAAAGAACACTATTTTAATGAAAAAATGCCGGCAGCGTAAAGGTCAAGAGTAATTAATATAACATATTAATTACTTTGATATAATCGGGCATGCACAAAGCTCCAGAGACGCAGCGAGAAATGCTGCCGCGCGTGTCGTCGCATTAATCAAACTTTAATCCGACTCCCTCCCGAATTGAAACATAGATAAACGCTTTTCGACCCGGATGCTGCCCGACCTGCGAACGGCATTCGCGTAAAACGAGATCCGTCACGCGAGATGCAGACGCACGTAAGATCAGCTCTTCCACCGACGTTTCTAATTGTATGTAATTTAAGGAATTCCTTTGTACGAAAGTGCGAAACAAACGGGACGTTATTTCCGCGCTCTCCGAGAAGCTATTCGGAACTTTCTCCGATAGTTCCGGGACGAAACTGGTCCAGATTGGCGGCGTGAAACCTACTCGAAATCGTCGTTCAAGTGGACGACAAGCCACAGGTGGCACTGTACACGCGTATACACGGACATTGTGTACGTGTGTACGCAGCCACTTCAGCCTAAGGGCTTTCGTCGCGCAAAGGGAGGTCGAGAGAAAAAAAAGATAAGGGTTCGCCTTCCTCCCTTCCGCCGGTCGATAAAAACTGCAATTAGTACCCGTGCGCTTTTCAGCTCCGCCTTTTTTTTCCTTCACGTGGCTGTTTTCTCGTCAAGCGGCGTCGGACGAGTACAACAAGTTCGAAGAAACGCCGTGGAAAATTTTACCTCGGCCTTGTCAACAGCATTTTTCCATATAACGAGAATTAACGTGACGCGACGTCGTAAATATTACAAGGAAAATTGTGATACGAAAGATATTTCAAAGTTCTCTATCGTTAAATTTCGTTATCTATAATTCACTCGCCGACAATCCGAAAACTTTGAAACAATGATGATAAAGCACTGCGTTTTCAACAGACTCGCGAACTTGGGATTTCACATCTTTTGAGTCGCCACCATCGCGAATTAATTCCATCAAATTAACACGTGACAAGGAAACGTCCAACGCTATTACTAAACGAGTCACGTCGAGCGAGTTTCTCTGGCAAAATCGTTGCATTTCACGTGATGTTAATCTTCGCCAAAGCCTGACGTGCCCTTGAATTAATACTATCCCTACGAAATGCTAGAGAAAAGGGAGATAAAAGGCTAATTCTATTATTCCCATTCGAGGGACTTGCGAGGCTTGCGAGACTCAACGAATGCAGTGGCAATATCCTGCGAAGTCACTTGAATCCTAAACGTCCCCGATACCGCCTCGACGGTAACACACATACACACGCATACGAACAGTTTCTCGAGTACGAGAGAAGAGGAGAATACGCCAATACGCTCTCTCCGCGAATACAATGGACGCCCATCGCACAATATGCTGAATATCCGTGCGCGAGCTGCGATATCGCTGGACCGCCGACGTTATCTCGCGCGTTATCACACGTCGCCGTGTGAAACGCAACCGAGATGGTTACGGATACGTGAATGCCAGATTTCATCAACATCTCAGAAAGATAACGTCCGTTAGACACAGGGCACGTCCAAAGAATGAATGTTGCGATGTCTCTAAAGCGGTGTCTACGATGAGATTTTAAGTCGTAAGATTTAACATATCGACCAATTGCAAATCAAAATTGCGGTCTTACTTTTAGAATACTCAACTGTGATTGGTCAATATGTTAAGTCTTACGACTTAAAACCTCATTGTAGACACCGCTTAACCCTTCTGTCAATACATAATTTTTCACCTTTCCATCAATGCACGGGTACCCGGGTACCCACTGCGTTTTCGATACGTTGCACTGCGACAATTTTTTTATAGCAGCTGCTGGGCCTCGAACATTCTTTCCTATTATATTTTAGAGAGTTTCCGAATACAAAAATCCTTCCTATACTCGTGTCTCGGGCGGAGAAAACGTGTACCGACACGCTTAACGGTCCGCGCGCGCTGTCAGTGCTGTGTTAGCAGCGAGTGCAAACAGATGTGTTTTATGCAGCTAAGAGTTTTTTATATTCTTATTTTCATTAATTAATAATAACAATAACAATATATAATAATAACAAAAAAATCCAACACTACTTACATTGGTCATAAAAGCAAAAAAATCAATAGGTACCCGGGTGCCCATACATTGAATGGCGTAATATTCGACTTTACGGTGACCCTGCTAAAAAGGTAAAACTGATGTCAAGATAAAATCTGCTGAAAACTGTTTTTTGTTACACCAAGGATGGGGATCTGAGGCATCGTAACAAAATTCGCGCATTAACATAAAAATTTTTAACATTTAAGTCGAATTAGGTACCCGTTCATTGACAGAAAAGTTAAATGGACAAAATTCGTCAACGTTTCATCTTACGCGTTTGTAATGTCTACTGTCGTTACGACAACGCATAATTATCTATTACTAGCGCATCTTAAATTTCTGTATAAATGTATAATAATTCTGTATAATAATTTCTTTATAAATCAATATATAAATAATTAAAAATTGATGTATTTATTTTTCCCTTTCATCCTTTTTTTCAAAAAAATATATATAGTATATTTAAATAGTAAAAATTAATCGTCGGTAGATCCAGTGTATAATATATTGTGTGTAATATTTTCAGTGTGTAATATTTTCTATTTGGCTATTATCGTTTCTAAATTCATATATGCAGTATAAGTTAATTCAATTTATTATCATAAATTATAAATGATAATGCTATACTTTGATCTAATTGCCATACTTGATTCAATTTTTTCCTAATTTCTCAAAGATCTCGTGAGTCTTATATTTGCCGTAATTGTTAGTAGTGAAGATGCTACGCTAGATTCCGCGCGATAAGGACTGTTTTCTCTGGCAACTTATATGAGTTAGCAGTTACCTAACGTCACTGTCGCGTAAAGGCCACTACCATTGCCATTCACTCGATTCGTCTCGCACACACACGCACACACATTTCCGAGTTCCATTCAAACAAACCTACGCGTGGATTCAGGCGAAAATGAGTGAGAGCGGAAAAAATTACGGCATTTGTTCGAAACACTGTTTTTTGTGCTTCAACAAACTCATATTGTTCGTTCATTAAATATAAAAGGTATGCTAATAAAAGATCTCCGAATGCATTTATGGTATCATTTAATTTTTATATGATACCATTATCATATAAAATTTTGTATGACATATTACTTGGAATAAAAATATTTATTTTTATCTCAGACATGATAAAAAAACTTTTACTATGCATATTTTTAACACTAGAAATATCAAAGCATTCAAGTTTCTCTTTTTAATTTCTCACAGTGTCTTAAATTTATAACAGCGCATTTTCTAAGATTTTCCATAATTTTTATTGCAATATATAAATGATTAAATTGTTCGATTTATTTTTCCCCTTCATTCCTTAAAAAAAATATATATATATATAGTATATACTATACTATAGTATATACTATAGTATACTATAGTATAGTATAGTATGCTATAGTATACTATACTATAGTATATACTATACTTAAATAGTAAAAATTAATCGTCGGTAGACCTCCAGTTGTTAATATCTCCTATTTGAAGCAACTTGATAGAATCTAAAGATAAAATTATTTTTTTCTGAAACAACGTCGTATGATGGATTTTTATATAGAAATATGAGGCTTTGATAATCATTCTCGTAATCACGCCGAATGTCTTAAAGATGTCTTCCGACGTTCGAAGAAAATTGGAATCGTGATGAAAGCGCGATATCTCGCGGAATATCGCGTGCTACGTGAAACGGGTACGATGGGGCCGAACGACTGCGAGTGATCGCCGGGAACTTTAGCGGCGCGTCCCTCACCGAGGGAACCGACCGGAAAAAGAGGCTGCACGCGAGAGCCTTTACGTTACGCACGTGCACGCACACCGGCGTACGACGGCCGACGGACGGGCGCGTACGTTGGACACGACGCACGTCGGATCCGGCGAAAGATATAATAGTGCGTCACCCGGCTTGGAATAGCGGCTGATGTCAAGCCCCGTGGCACTTACACTCACGTCTTTACGCGCATCTCCACGTACGCACGGCACGCATTTTCCGGCGCGTAGAACTGCTTTCGAAACGGGGAGAGAAAAAGATTTTATAATCATTCTTTCGAAGTTGTAGAAAGAGAGAGAGAAAAGGAGCTGAAGAAGAGGAGAAAAGAAATAAAACTAGTGATATAGGAAAGGAAAAAATAATAGGCACAAAAGCAAAGGAATGTAAGGAGAAAGAAAAGAAAAGAAGTAGGTAATAAGTTATAAGTAATATTGTATAGATTAGAGTAAGGATAAGCGACTCGATATAAAAGTTTGTTAAAAATAAGAAAACAAAAAAATAAGATAAGAAACATTGTTTTATGTTGGGTGACACCTGAATATATTTAGACGGTAGAATTTAGCTGGTCAAATAATTATAAGGGATGAATGTGTGTGGTTAACACTAAACCTACCACCGCCGGTCAAATGACCGTTTTTAAACTTTTGATTAACACTAAAACTACCACTGCCGGTCAAATAATCGTTTTTAAATTTTTGATAAAAATTCTGCATTCAATGTTATCGCTTTTCCTCAATTGACTTCACGATTTTTCTTAATATATATATATAATCTGGTTCGGTAGAAATAGGTATATATAAATTGTCGGTAGCTTTAGTTTTAATGAAAATTTGTGATGCTCCTTGGCATGTAAAAGCTGAAGTAAATAAATACCACTACTACTATTAGTTATTCTTTCGATATTGCGAGCGAGAGTGCTCTCGCGAATTCATACATTCGATTATTCGCGCGGACGAAATTCTTGTCACACTTGGCGACGTGCGCGATTTTCAGATTCATCTAAGGAAAACTGTGAGATTGTGACGTGTGTTGATTATTTCCGACGACGGAGAGACGAGAGGATGCTCGCGGGCTCTGTCACAATCGTGATGCTCGTCCGGGGCTAATTATGGATTATGGCGAGTGCCGGCGCGGCACTCTCGCGACAATTCGCTCTTCGGCGATTTTATTTCCGTACGCGGTTTCCGTGTATTTTCTCAACGTGAGTCACGCACGCGGCTGCTCAGCCGTCACGGACACGTCATTCGCGAGAGAATAACGCCCGTTCCCATGTGGGATTGTTGCGCAGACATATGACGTTAAATTTTATTTCGAAATATTATGGAAAATGTGTCGAGAGAATATCATGTTAAAAAGAATCGTTGTTGCCCTAATATTAAATAAATAACAAAGAGAACATTATAATACTAAATACAAAATACCAAAATACTAATTAATATGCTAAATCTTTTAATAAACGAGATTAAATCTAAAAATATTATAAATTTATAAGCAAAAACTTTTATGCCAAAAGAAAAAGGTGGAATTTAATTTTCTTCTAATATCAAACAACGTAAGAAAATCTAATGAACAACGCGCTGAATCTTTTAATAAAAGCTATTTAACTCTAAAAATATTAATTTATAAGCAAGACTTTTATGACAAAAGAAAAAGGTGGAATCTAATTTTCTTCTAACGAACAACGCGAGAAAATTAAAAAATCTTTAAATCCGCTAAATGTCTCTTTATAAATAGAAATATATGAAAAATATATTTTATATCTAGGAGTCAAACATTATTTAAACTAAAGTCTCGTATTTCTGAGAATCGACGTCAATGAGATTGATTGGCGTATTGCGAAATTGACCGCATAGGATCGATCTTCGGATTACACGGAGCGAAACATAAATCGCTATGCAGCCGTGCAGTCAAATTACAATACGCCCTCTAATTTACACCGCGACCAGTTTGTCATCCCCTAAGTACACGGTCCTAATCTGTTCTCTCGGGAGTACTAATTAACGAGAGATAATGGATCACGATACGGAAAGTCGCGCGAGCCAACCTTGACACACCGAGTGTCGATCCTCTGGAGAAAACTCGGAGAGAATAAAAATACAATTGTACAAAAAGCTATTCATATACAATTCAGAATTCGTTGATGCAGCAACGAATATTCTTCCTTCAATAAGCAATTACGAATATAGTTTTATGGCTTGATTACCGCGAGACCTCCGGTTTTTCATTAGATTTGATAAAAATACAGATACCGTCGAGTTAATAAAGCCCAACTTTTTCGTCGTAGTTGCTCAAGAAATCGTATGACTATTAAAAGTTTTGCAAACTAAATAAAACTTTATCCTGAAAGACATTTGTTTCTCCTTTCCTTCGTTTTAGTTAGCGAGCTGTTTAACATCGTGCTGTTTAATGGTGAACATCACAAGTGTACCTCATGAGAGGAAGATCATTCTTCTTCTTTCTCATCCGGAAATGCAACGTGAATGCCGATAGGGAAGCGTCAACGAAGCAGCAGCTAATTACCTCGGTAAATTCACTTAGGACGAATGCCGGGCGCTTGTCCGTGCGCTAAAAGCGTTTCTTAAAAGGGAGCTGAGAGACCCTTCTCGCAGCCACTTTTGCAGTGCGACCCCCTGGTGAGACCCACGATACCGGAGGGGATTGAGCAATCATCCAGCTAGGGGTGGCTCGCGAGGAAACGTCTGTTTGCGCGCTTTTTGCACGCATTAGTTGAGAAAAAGAAGACCACCCGCGATCGAGAGAAAATTGAGCAAAAGCTGCAGATCTCCTATTTGGTTAGACTGTATGAAATGTTAGTATAAATAACTACGTTTGTATAATTACTTTGGAAACTCGAAATCTTTTCACTGAATCCCTATAAATTTTAAGATTTTTAAATTTCGCAAACCTAAGTTCTATAGATCTTTCCAGAGATCTCTAATTTCCCTAAACCGAGAATTATATAGATCCCATAAATTTTAAATGTCGTCGATTTCATATTCCGCGGATTCCACATTTATCGCATTTTAATAACATTTTAATAATAGTTATAATACTTATAATAGATATTATACATACACGTACATGCAAATAATATTCTACATAAAAAATTCAAACGTATTAATTCCAAACTTTCATATTCACAAAACCTACGTTCAATTTCGTTTCAATTTCTGTTAGCGATACGTTCATATTACGCTTCACTTCGCTTTCGTATATTACTGCAGTAGTGAAATTCCTTTTCGAGCAAGCATAAAGTGCTCCCAAAGAGGCAATTACGATTGGCCTATTTGGAATCTACCCATTCTGACTATTTAATCTGTTAGTATCGGCGGAAAATCGATAGCTCAATGGCCCGCAACGAAAATGTCAATTTAATAGAATGCTCCTCTGCCGTAGACGTATTACGCAACCGGTTACGTTGCCGATTGATGCCTCTCCTTAATCGGTACCCATGCCATTACGCAATTCTTGTTATCACGTCTCGCAAATCGACGACCGGTTAACCACCAATCCAACGTGATTTTTTCGGTAAAATAGTTCGCGGGATATTAATTAATTAGTCACATAGCGCGATATCGCTCGCCGTTCTGGCGACATAATTTTGCGACTTAATCGAGCAAATCTACGTACGCAATATGTCGAAGAGACGTGCACATATGTTCCACGAAAGACCTTTTTACATCACGACACATTTGACAGTGCGATTTTAAAGCGTTCTATATCAAACGTCTCGCAGCTTTTATGAATCAAATCTCTCACAGCGCTTTTACGTATCAAACGGCTCGCAGCAATCCGATTTTTAATTTCCCCGTCGTGATATCGCGTGTACACGTTTCCCCGAAACTCGAATTCTGTCACGAATCGCGCTTGTTCATCTGCGCACAACGTTTCCACGAAGAAAGAATTTTAATTAACTTTCCGAGAAGGAAATTAAATAACTGTCGACGTTAAAATATTAATTAATAATAATTTAATAGTCTTTTCTTTATCATGTATTATTATATTATATATAATAAATAATTGCTATATCCGGAGGTTTCGCGGTAAGTTCGATGCGGTTATTTTTAAATATCCCGAGTTGCAAAATTCCTGACGCGATAGCTGTACCGGTGCAGCGCAAAATTTTAAGAAAGGGACGCCGCATGCACGGAAAAAATAATTTTCGCTACTATAGCTAATCATGATTCGCTAAACTGTGTTTGCTGTCATGACTATAAATTTCTAAACTACAGCAAATGTTTTGCTGTAGTTTAGAAATTTATAGTCACGACAGCAATGAAATAGATGTCACAGCTAAGATGTTTGCTGTCCATATATTATAACTGCAATTTAGTTACCACACGCAGTTTTTAGCTACGGCAGCTACCTTTTTCTTCCGTGTGCAGAGGCGTATCTAGGGTATGGCAAGTATGGCACATGCCCTGGGCGCCACTTGAAGGGGGGCGCAATTTTTATTAACCTGGTACGACCCAAAGTCCTTCGCTAAAACAGCAGACTAACAAGTTGCTACCTGAATTTAAAAAGATTAAAAAGTTTGACTTGTATTTTTGAGCTGATATTATGGTAAGTTAAAAGATGTGTCATATGTTTGGACAGAGGCGCAATTTCAGTGCTTGCCATAGGAGCTATTTTCCGCAGATACGCCTCTGGCCGAATGCGACGATTTAACGTGGTTAAATTTTCCCAAGGTGCTCGAGTCGAGTGTTCTCTCATTGCGCAATCTGCGCGTTAATTCGAACATGTTTCCAGTAGCCTAAAGCGGCGCGAACTCGAGAGCGTACTACGTCGTGCAGTCCCGAAACAGTCCGCGGTCTCGTCTCGACGGCAGGGAACAGACGCATACGTTAATGACAGAGCTCGGCACGAAACGCGGGACTAATTGACGCGCGATAATTAACGCCACTCCCGCGGAGAGCGGCGCGACGTGCGTTCATGCAAATGAAACGTAGCTGCTGGACGCTAATTGCATCGCGATCGCCGCGAGCGAGCGTCGAATTCTTTTTGCCAGCCGTGGCAATGCCGGCCCGGTATGCAATTGCAATCCATCGAATTCCAATCGACGTACATATCCACGCACGACAGCGCGATAGCGATCTTAAGTGGCGGATATATCGAATGTCTTTTTAATTCTCAAACGATTGATACAGGTATACCCTCTACTTACGACTATACTTTGACTTACTAATTTCCAGACTTATGAAAATTGCCATCAGCGGCCGAATTCAATCAATCGTCGATAAATAAATCAATCGATAATACAATTTTTATTTTGATTTTTTTTTTATAATACTAAATGTAATATTTTTAAGATAAAAATAGTTTTATCTTTTAATCACTTAATAAAAAGTTAATCTGTGCTTAAGTTGAATATTAATTTTATGATACAATATTACATTAAAAATTATATTTTTAAGACAAAATGTTTTGTAATTTTAAAAATAAAAGTTCATAATCATTTTTAGTAATAAAACAATTATTTTGCATAATGTTTCATTCATATAAAATTATATATCAATATGTCAGTTTAAACAATATATACATACATATATATATATATATATATATATATATATATATATATATTACCCCTTGTCTACAATGCGTATTTAAGGTGTTAAGACTTAAGAAATTGACCAATCGCAGTCGTTTATTCTCCTCATATACGACTGTGATTGGTCAATTTCTTAAATCTTAACGCCTTGAATACGCATTGTAGACAAGGGGTCCGAGTATCCTTTAATTTGACAATTTTTAAAATTCTTATGGGACCCCCTCTAACTTTTTAGTCGGTAAAAAAAGAAAAATTTTGGTCATAAGTAGAACATAATACGATGAGTCTAAAAGGCCATCTACAATGAGTCGCAGTCGTAAGAGTCATAAGAAATTGACCAATCACTGTTCATTATTCTTCTTGCGATCGAAGAATAATGAACTGTGATTAGTCAATTTCTTACAACTCTTACGACTGCGACTCATTGTAGATGGCCCATAAGGGTTCCCGCATCACCTTTGAAAATTCCCATTTATATATATATATATATATATATATATATATATATATATATATAGCAACAATTTGATATTTAACTAAATATTACTTAATATTTATTCGACTTACGATCAATTCGATTTATGATCGAGCGTAACCTCGTCGTAAGTAGATTACGTAAGGATACCTGTATATCGTTCGGCCGAAGTGCCCTTCGGCGAAGCGCTTCCGGAAGCCCTGCGATTCCGTTGAATCGCAAGCGCTGAAAGTCAAACCGAGGGAAGTCCGTTTTAACGGTCGTTACAATGGTTACAAAGCGGATGTCGGAATGCGAGACCGTTTGTCACAATGGGCCTCCGAGAGTCAGACGCTGCGTTTAGGCTAAACGAATACACGCGCGGTGTGGGCGATAACACGCCCGAATGAATGCGACTTTCTTGAATGGGCCGGCGCGATTCCGATCGACGCGGACGTCGCTTCCCCGGCCAGGAAATGAGCTCGCGTCAAGTCGAATTCCACCCGCAGATGGAATAATCATTACGGCCGACCGCGCGGAGACGCGATTTTCAGATCCATTAACGCGCTCCGCCGAGCGTTTTCCGCGAGCGGATTGAAGAGAGAAGCCCGGCCGCTTCTTCCCGTCCGCGATCCAACTCGACGATTTCCGCGATAATGGAAATCGCCGGCGACACTTCGCGCAAATACCTCATGTCTGTAATTCCCTGTTATTAGAATAGAGAGAAAAAAGTGAAGTCTCTCGCAAAATGAATTCACTTTGGAGATGAATCCATGATTATTACAACGTAAGGCGCGGTTATTAGAATATTTTTACAGTAATTTTGCAGACAATTTCAAAATAAGGAAATTTATAATAGTAGTCTTTATTATCGACAACAACTAGCAAAGGTTTGGTATAAAAACGGTATACAATTATAACGTTTTTTTATACCAAACCTTTGCTAATTGTTGTTGATAATAAAGACTACTGTTAATTTATTTACTGGCGGAATATCTATTATTTCTTGAAATTTATAATCTTTATGGTTTCTAGAAATTTTAGTAAGTAATTAATTGGCAGCAAATAATATCTTAAGGAAAATTGCGTGCTTGCGATCCTATTTGCCGAATGCAACTCGATAAAGTGGCATCCGAGATTTTGCTGCCGCTTTCGATAAAATTAGAAATCATTATAGAAACCACGAAACATCCTCGTAGTTGGTTCTGGCATCGGTTTTCAACTTCTTAGCAGTCATTAGCAGCTAACGATGCGCAAGTCGAATTACCGCGAATCGTCTATAATGCGCGTAAGTACTAAGTTTCCTAATTAGAGATGTCGTTAAAAATCGTTTTAATATCGCGATAAAAATTATAAGGTCAAAAAAGGAATGTTAATTTGAAGTCTGCAAAATTAAATCACTCAGAATTGCAAATGTAATTACATACGGCGTAACTACTGACACGTTTAATCGCAATGTCGGTCGCACGTTATTCGCAATATCGATGGGCGAACAAATAAACTGATGATGCGTCGACAGATATACATATGTATACGAAGAGATGCATGTATACGATTTCGGCACACGCTCTATTTATCTGGGAAAAAAAATTGGTTGACGCGGACGTGTTATGTAAAATTCAAGTAAATAACCTTGGACAGGATCGAATTATACGATACATCATTATACGATGCATATATCATTGCATGCTCGATATAGAGTTCGATAATTCGGAGTAATTCGGATTAAATCCGAAAGTATCGAACGCTGACTTTGCTCGACGCGTTACTGGACGAGTCCAATCATTTATCAATTAAAACGAGCAAACGGAGTCCCTCACGCGATGCCACAACGTCGAGAATCGTTCTGATTAAATTAATTCTCCGATTACGGCGCAGTATGCGGCAGGCAAACTGCTGTAAACGCTCCCAGGGTACATGAAAACATTTGTGTGTGTGTGTGTGTGTGTGTCGCAGTATTGGAGCATAATAAACAACCTACCATATATAACACATGCAGCCAGGATACACAATCTGGACATTGATTTCGTGTCGATTAATAATGTACAAATGCAACGAGGACAATTATTTAAACTGAATTAAATATTACAATTATTTAAACTGATTTAATATTGAATTACTATTAAATTAATTATATGACATTTTCGGCACTATTTCATAATTGCCGGAAATAATATCCGAGAATCGTCGGCGATACGATGAGAATCTTCTCATCGAGATTTTTAATGAGCCTCTCTCAATGCCAGAAATAATCGACGCCACTTTAAGATCGTGGATCTTACAGTTCATGGCTTTTAGAATTTATCTACGGGAATTCTCGGAAGAGATATCGGATAATATTTCCTCCTTTATGAAGACAATATCATGTTCCTGAGAATGCGCTGATAAACGGGTCTCACCTGTATCTCCTAGCTGGTCGCACTGCTCCGACCAGATCGCTCCGCAATCGATACATCAATCCCAATTAACCCGCGTCTCGCTTTCCGCGAACCGATAATGCTCTACAGGTCCTCAGATTCACAAAGTGCATTTCTCTGACCCCGTCGACCGTTTTTTTATTCCTACCACGGCTATACATAGGTACGGTCACATTTCTCTTTGATCATCGCGTTAAAACAACAAAAAATGCCGTCGACCACCGTGCGTCGCCTTGTAAATGCTGTGAAAAACACGGACTACCGAAAAAAAGAAGACTCAAAACTTTAAAGGTGTATCCTTCGATCGTTTTAACATCGAATCTCCTTAGAGAAAATTCGCGCCTGGACGCCACTTCTCTCCGTAATTTCTCAATTCTTTGAAATCTAAATTAAGAGCCTCTAATTTTCAATCGTTTATAACTAAAAAATTACGCCCCAACACTATATGTAAGTTTTGATAGAAAATATTTATTTAACCTTCCGGAGCTGACGGTGGATCTATTAGACCCATTCAATTATAAACCTCTTTGTCATCGCTAGATAAAATAAACTTAGCATTCATCCTTTTTTTATACGAGTTATGTCATTTTGGTTCCTTGAAATTAATTAGTGTCTTTTAGTCAACATAAATTTAGTCTCACAGACCCAGCATCAGTAAATCTATGTTACAGATTTTGATGCTGTCACCAGCATCTGTGTTACAGATTTTGACGTCAATTTCGGAAGGTTAAATAACTGAATACTTTTCGACACCCTATATACAAGCATCTTTCTTTCTCTCCTTCCTTCTCTCTCTCTCGCACGCTTGGGCCTAGGTAGGTTACGATCGATCGTAAGGCCGGCGACGGATGAATGGCGACAGCCGCGAGTATAATCGCGAGAGTTGTCGCGAGAACGGGAAACGCGGCCTCCAGAACGTAGAAGAGGCCTTTGCTCGTTACGCAAATACGTAGGATCCACGGAGACGAGAACGGTGGAGGAGAAGGAGGAGGGTGTCGGCCTTGGCGAAAAGAGCAGACCTCGCCGGCTGTTCGATGACCTAGAGGCGAGGTGGGCGGGAACGTAGCGGACAGGTAATCTGATAATATCGTTCATTACACACCTAAATCGCGAATTAGCGAATCCTCGTGGCGAGAGGGAGAGGGGAGATTCGTTTGCCAAAGTGGTATCCGAGACGCGTATCGGACACTCCAATATATATTACCGCGAAGGGCCACTTTACGCTCGCTCGTTATTA
Source organism: Aphaenogaster ashmeadi (assembly GCA_003063805.1). Classification (NCBI taxonomy): domain Eukaryota; kingdom Metazoa; phylum Arthropoda; class Insecta; order Hymenoptera; family Formicidae; genus Aphaenogaster; species Aphaenogaster ashmeadi. Next base: position 477,458 of record NJRQ01000105.1, read on the forward strand.
ACGTCTAGATTCGTTATCTTAATGCGAGAAAAACAACTGCGCCATTCGCGGCGCAGCTGGATCGCAAATTAGCAAAGCGATAGATAGCGGAATATCGATAGCCAAACTATCAATGTGGAAAACGCGTTATTACGTAATATCGTCCGTTTCATGTAACGAGACGTTTTTCCAAGCTAAGGAATTTATTTATGGGATATAATTTTACGGGGGGGGGGGGAAGAAGGTTTCGCCGTTCGTACTTCGCTATTACAGAATGGATTCAGTTGATGGCATTTTCTTCCAGGAACAAGATAATCCTTTGCGTAATCGGTATTATACCCAGTAATAGAAATTGAGACAGCCTTATCTTATCTCCCTCGGGCTTCTGTGACTTTCAAAATAGATTCGTGTTTTAAAATTAGTGGAACAACAACGTGCCTTCTTCTGGCCGCGTTAAACCCGTGTCACACTATGCATTGGAAATTGTGAATTGAAGATTGGAAATCGACCAATTAAATAACCTTAATCTTCATTTTCTTCGTTCCGATTAGTCGAATTCTAATCTTTCAGGAACGAGAAATAATCCTTCGTGTAATCGGAATTATACCCAGTAATGGAAATGGAGACATCCTTATCTTATCTCCGTCGGGCTTCTGTGACTTTCAAAATAAATCCAGGTGTTTTAAAAATTAGTGGAACAACAACGTGCCTTCTTCTGGTCGCGTTAAGCCTGTGTCACACTATGTATCGGAGATTGTGGATTGCGAATTGGAGATTAGAAATCGACCAATCAGATAATCTTAATCTTCACTCTCTTCGTTCCGATTAGTCGAATTCTAATCTTCAACTCGCAGTCCTCAATCTCCAATGCGTACACGGAAAAAAATGATGTATCAACAGCATTAAGTCTAATTAAAAATAATCTTATAATTCGTTTAAATTAAATTTAATTACTAAATTTAATTAAAATTAAGATAAATTTTAATAAAATAAGATACGTACTTGTTTCATTAATAATGTTATTAAATCAACAAGATTATTTTCAATTAGACATGTCCATTTCCACCAATGTAGATTAATTTTAATCTCGGTTTAACTTACTCTTTATCTTCTTCTAATTCTTAAACCTAGAAAAAGATTTTAAAAAATTAAACCAAGATTAAAGTTAATCTACACTGGTGGAAATGGACATAAGACTAATTGAAAAAAATCTTGTTAATGCTGTTGATACATCTCCTTCTTCCCGTGTAGTAGTAGACACGGACTTTAGCGAGTTACATGCGAACGGACGCGTCCGTGACAAATGTAGATCACCTGTCCTCGTGGATCACCTCAGCCTCCGCGCATTTATCTATCCGTTTGCGCGCGGGAGGCAGAGGTGGGCAACCTTTCACAGGCGGCACGCCACCAAAGTGGGAATCTCCTGTAATCTCGGCGGATCGCGCGCGACTCCCGGATCGAACGACCGCCAGGTCCGCCGTTGCACTCGGGTCGCCCTCGGCCGCGATCGTTCGCGTTATCAATCTCGTCGATAAAGAAACGAACCTCGCCTCTCCTCTCGCAATTAGCCGCGCTGCCCACCTGCGCGTGAAACCGCCCGAGACACTTTTAAACCGTCGAAAGACGATTACGGCATCGCAAATAATAACTCTTGCGGACGAGCGTTCTGTAAATAAGGGTTAAGTTAAGAGAATCTCGGGAGGGAAAAAGAGAGAGAGAGAGAGAGAGAGAAAGACGGAGAGAGGGAGATGGATAGAGATAGGAAAAAAAGGCGATCGATGGGAATGGTCGGGCGAGCGAGCTCCGCCGTCCGCCTCCCGTCCACCCCTCATCAATCGTCACCTCCTAATCGTCCCTCCTTATCGTCCGACTGATAACCATCCGGAGCCACGCAGATAAACCCTCGCGGCGTATCATTTCCTCGAGATGGCCCGGCAACGTGCGAGGAATTTCGTCGCCGGCCGCGAAAGCAACATGGCGGCCGAGACGATTGGCACTCCTCGCGCTCACTCTCTCTCTCTCTTCCTCGCACAGCGTCTCGTGCGTCATCGGTGCGGCAAGCGGCCGCCTTCACGACGTAGCCGAAAGAGCGAGAGAGAGAGAGAGAGAAAGAGAGCGAACGAATCCGCCGCTCGTATTTCCCTGGAATAATGACCATTTCGCCGGGAACGTTCCCCCAAGATATCCGATTTGATCACGCCGATTTCCTCGCAGGGGCGAGAAACGCGCGGCGCCGATCGCCGCCGGCAGAGATCCGCGGGAGCAGCGGACCGCCCCGACGACGTCGGTCGGGCGGCATGGCTACGGGGTCCACACGGGCCGCGTTGCGGCGCACGTCGCGCGATCCGCCGCGGCCCGCGGCCACGGCGACCGCGATCCCGACGCGGCGCGACGGCCGGGCGTCGTGCGGCGGCTGGACGGGGCGGACTCACCTTCGGAGTGCTGTAAGCGGCCTGGGAAATCGGGCTCTCGACGTGTTCAACGGCTACCGTTCACTACGCTCTCGCTGAATGCACTGGCGCGACCAGCGGAAACCGCCATCTTGCCGGGCGCTCGCGCGCCCGCTTCCGGCGCGGCGCGGCGCGCCGATTTGAAACGCTCGCTCGGCAGCGTGGACGCGTTCCATGCGAGAAACAGAAAGAAAACGGTTAGGGCCTATCCAGACAAATTTGCATAGCCGCATAACCATATGCATAGAAAAAATTATCCAATCATATGTCTAGCATAAAGACGTGCCTCCTTTTATTAGACATATGATTGGATAATTTTTTCTATGCATATGGTTGTGCGTCTATGCAAGTTTGTCTGGATAGGCCCTTAGGCCGGTATTCATAGTCCGTTCTTATTTTAAGGGTTGGTTTATAATAGCCGTAACCGTAAAAATTGGCCAATCGTAGTCGATTTATACAAGAATTGGCCAATACAAATGGCCAATTTTTACGGTTACGGCTATTATAAACCAATTCTAAGGGTTGATTTATAATAGCCGTAACCGTAAAAATTGGCCAATCATAGTCGATTTATAGAAGAATAATCGACTACGATTGGCCAATTATTACGGTTACGGCTATTATAAACCAACCCTTAGACCGTCTTAGGTAATGTCTAATACGGTTCTGTGATTGGTTTATAACATCTTAAGATACCAGGTAAAAAATTTTTCATATATAAACATATATAAAACATGTATAAACATATATAAACATGATAAACATATATAAACATATATAATAATGTATGAAATATGTCCATACACATAAAAATTTCCATATTTAATTATACATAATCATATATATAACTTTTCTATACACTTATATATGGTTATGTATGATTATATATGAAAAATTTTATGTACGAACATATTTCATACAGAATTATATATGTTTATATATGTTTATATATATTTATATATATGAAAAATTTTTTACCGGGTATATATACTTAGACGATCTTAAATATAAGAACCGACTATGAATACCGGCCTTAGATTCGGAATGATAGATCAATGACATTTGTAATCTTATATCTAGCATTAATTTCAACCCGGCAGGATTCAAATATTGCTATAAGAAATAAATAAATTGAAATTTAATGAGACTGTATTTGTACCCCTTGTCTACAATGCGTATTTAAGACGTTAAGACTTAAGAAATTGACCAATCGCAGTCGTTTATTCTCCTCATATACGACTGTGATTGGTCAATTTCTTAAATCTTAACGCCTTAAATACGCATTGTAGACAAGGGGGTACTCTATCCATTCATTTTCCTATCATCTTGTCCTTGTAATCAGGAATTCTGGTTTAAAAATTAAATTTATAAAGATGTTATATAAAGATCTTAAAAGTTATTAACGTAATGAATCTTTTTGCAAATTAACAAGAAAACAAATACTTTAAGGAAAGATAAAAATAATTATCTTTATAAAAATATAGAAGGGACAATTTTTATGAGCTTGGTATCTAAAATAACACAAAATTTCACAAAATGTCCGGAAGATTGTTTTTTTTATAAAGAACAATTGTATAAACCACGGAAAAAATTGTTAATTATTCCAATTCGTTACGTGTGGTGCCCTCTCTAACGTTTGAACCAGAAAGCATGTTGTTGCTATCGGCAGAGAGAAACCTTGGGCTGCGTTCAGATTCCCCACCCGGGTGTCCCCAGGTATCATTTTATCCTTGTTGTTTACTGAATGTTAAACAAGGATAAAACGATACCTGAGGGCACCGGGTGAGGAATCTGAACGCACACTTGAGGATGCGGTCCACTTGACGCTACAAATGCTTCGAAGCGTTCGAATGACCTATCAGAAGAATTTTACAAATTGACCAATCAAAGAATGCTTCAAAGCATTTGTAGCATCAAGTGGACCGTAGCCTGAGGCTGGCGTCCCATGGAGCGGATTACGCGGAAACGGAACAAGCGGATCACCAATCACGGGATCGTTTCGACGGAATCTGTGGAAGGGTTCTATCAGAACGATCCCGTGATTGGTGATCCGCTCGTTCCGCTTTCGCGTAATCCGCTCCATGGGACACCAGCCTGAGAGCGGCCACCGCGATTCAGGGAACGCATGTATTGACGCGCCGCCTGAGAAAGTGGACATGAACTACATCCGTCCGCTCGGTAATATATGGTTCATGTAGTTCCCGCTCTCCGGGCAGACTGCCGTTAGCAACACTTCCAGAAAGAAGCCCAATCTGCCCAATGCGAGCACGTGGGAACACATGAGTGCAAGCGTAAATTGATCAATAACAATTTTATTTTATTTCCTTAATTAGTGAAAGAATCCAGTTTCCAAGATGCCGAAATCGAAGAGGGACAAAAAAAGTAATTTCTCATAATTTTCTTATACATTTCTGTCTATTTTCGAACTTAATATTTTTAAAAGCGGTTTACTTGATTGCAACTAACCTCCAAAACTGTTTAAAATAATTTAATTTTACGATTTAACATTTTATTGCATAGTTTTATTGTAACGAATTAATAATTTTGAAAAATGTTATTTTTCATACCTTTGCAAGAAGGGATATGTAATATATATAATATATTGTGTAAATATATATAATAATAATTTAAAATATTTTTTACAGTTTCTCTCACTAAAACGGATAGAAAAGGTTTAGTCTTGAAACAACGGATCATGGAAGATGTTAAAAAATGTGTGGAAGAATACAGTCACATATTCCTAATCTCTGTACAAAATACACGCAACACTAAACTTCTTGATTTACGTGCCGAATGGAAAGATAGCAAACTTTTCTTTGGGAAGCTCAGAATAATTGCACTGGGCCTGGGAAAATCGCAGGAAACCGAGGTTGCAGAAGGCATACATAAATTAGCCACTGCAGTGAGGAATCACTCGATGAAAGGCCAGTGTGGTCTGTTATTTACTAATAGACCAAAGAAACAGGTATATAATATATAAAGACTTAAACAATAATATTAAACTGACTCGGGAAGTCCGCCAACTGGCAGTCGCCGATTTGGACAAAGTGGTACCGTTGGACAGCTTTTGCCCTGCAGAATCAGAAAAGATATAATACTATCCGTCCAAAATCAACCGTTCAGGAGTAGCGATTCTAGTATGTGTGCCGGATCGACGTTGTTGATGTCTGTCGACGATCGTCTCATCGTCCGGCCGCTAGATGTTTTGCCCAATTTGTTTATATGTTATTGTTATTGTTAGTGCGACCGAGTACTTGCGAGAAGGTGCCGGGCTGCCACTTATAAGGGCACACGTGGCCACCACACTACATACTTTTCACAGAGTCAACTAACATAACTATGCCAGTAAAAGATTACAGAATATTATAGTTTTCACAAACATAAACAAATTTACTAACTAATACAATAGAATTGGACTCAATATCAAGCCCTGTGGTATGCTACTTGTTACCATAATCGACTCCTAACTCCTGAACGGTTGATTTTGAACGGGTAGTAACGAAAGCTGTCCAACGGTACCACTTTCGTTCAAATCGGCGACTGCTAGTTGGCGGACTTCTCGAGCGAGTTCGAAACAGAAGTTCAACAAACAAGATTTTATATTTATAGAAATATGTCTTGAAGTTCTACGAAAAAAAGAAATCATGTTGCACATAATTAATAATGCATCTGCATAGGTAATAAAATGGGCAGAGGAATATGAAGAAATGGAGTATGCCCGTTCTGGATTCGTAACACCTGAAACAGTGGAGTTACCTGAAGGACCTCTGCCACAGTTCCAACATAGCATGGAACCGCAGTTGAGACAGTTGGGTATGCCTACCTCGCTGCAAAAGGGAGTTATCACTCTGATCAAGCCATTCAAAGTTTGTCAGGCAGGTGACGCACTTACCCCGGAGCAAGCACAAATTTTGGTACATACTTCATTTTCTTTTGAAACATGATGTGTTGAAACATTGAAACCATTAATTTTGATGTGTTTTCTAGAAATTATTGGGTAAACCACTAGCAGTTTTTAAGCTGCTACTTTTGGGTGTATACACAAAAAAACATGGCTTTAAGAAACTTACAGTACCAGATGACACAGAAGAAAACGATGAAGAAATGGATATGGAGAACAATGATGATACATGAAACTTATATATATTGTAGTTTTAGAGAATAAATGTATATATACAACTTTGTACATAAATATATTTCCTTATTTGTAATTACTTTTATTTTTTAATTTGAAAGAACTCCAACAGCAAACATTTTATATATCATGAAATTGTATTTAAATAAGACATAACAAATGAATACTGAATAATTGATAATTTAAATATGTCAAAATTTTTAGTATTTTAAATAATACAATTTTATGAAATATATAAATAAAAATTTATATTAATAAAATAAAATATGCAAATACTTTTTTTAACATTATGGATGATTATTATTATAAGTGGTACATTATGGGTGAGTGAAATTTGATATATTTATAAATTTTTATCTGAATTTTTACCATATGTGCTGTCGCATTTTTATATGCATAATAATTTCATTTATCATGTTTCAAACAATATTTTTAGACTACTTATCATCGGCCTACAAATAAGTTCGATAATAATAAACCCAAAGTAGTTTTTGATTTGGATTCTGATAAGAGGCACAGTGCATCTTCTATTGAATCCTTAGAACATTCGGATAATGAAGGTACTAGAAGAAAAAATTTACAAAAATTAAAATATGAGGTATATAATTGTTAAAGTTAAATACTCGCATTTGAAGAATCTTAAATGTACAGTATGAATACGATCTGTAAAATATTACGGTGCATTTACGCAATATAAAACATTAAATATTTCAGATTAAAACTTGTTGGCCGAGTAGAACGTCAATAAAGAGAAGACCCTACAAGTCGTTCTAATGTATATCGTATTTCATGTACAAAACATTTTTATAGAAGCAATATGAAAAATAATTAATAAAATATGTTTGATGTAATATGAACATAAGATATTTCACAATTCTTACATGATCAAATATACCGTTATATGGTTAACAGAATTCTTATAATATAGTTATATTTATAGTGTGGATAAAACTAATGATAACATTGATATTTTTGTGAAATAATCATATTTGTGATTGTGATGAAATAACCATTTTTATAATTTTTATTATTTATGTTTCCAGAGGGTACAGGTCATACACATTTATTATATATAGAAGTTTAGGGAGGTGCTAATACTGCTAAGAGATAAGAATTAAGTAAACTAAATTCAATAAAACATGTTGCATTACGATGAGATCATCTTACAGGTAATGTGACACTATTACTGACACAAGAAACTAGTAGACATATTATGTCATCTTATATAACATAAATTTCTAACGCTATCCCACAATAATTTCTACGCGTTATCTCCACTTGTAAAAATTAGATTATTCAGTAGAAATTACAATTACATCAACATATTTGTCACTGTTACGCGTTATTTCCAATTTTCAATCCTAGATTCACCTATTAAAAAATGGAAAATCCTTTTCATTATTGCGAAGAATGATTATGCCATGATATAGTATAACTTATAAACAAATTATATAAAAAAACGAAATAAAGGAAATTATAAACAGACTTTGTCTAAATATATTTGTACCAAGAATAATGCTTTTAACAAAATAGATAAATACTACAAATTAAATATCAAACATAATTATAAATTTACAATACACCATCATTACATCATATCATATAAGTTAATTAAAATAATAGTTAATTTTAAGTCTGTTCTAAATCAATCAATACAAAATATATACAACGTTTCTTTTTGTCATAAATTCCTCTGTCACTCTCTGCCATTACATTTGTCTAAATCAAGATGCTTTTAAAATTATTCATACTTTGTTCTGCAATTTTCTTGTCTCGTTGCTTATAGCAAATGCATTATATTATGTAAGGCATAAACTATTGCGAATATAACTCTATCCTCTTTGGTTGGATACAGTTGTACTTTTGTTCAATCGCGCATGACTCAAGAAAAGGAGTGAAAATACGTCAACATTATTTTCACATGATGTTAACCGTACTAAAACAATGATGATAACTTAATCTATACGTCAAAAATATTTTAGGTAACATATGAAAGACCAAGAGCTGGTAGAATGTATTTGATTAGAGGACAACCATGATTGAGAAGAGAACAATTAAATAAAAATTACGTAAACTACCTTAACACAAATGTCCAAAGGAAATCCAGGTCTGTACGATTACCTTAACACAAATGTTCAAAGGAAATCCACATCTGTATACGTTATCTATTTCATAATTCCTAGTTTGATCAGAATATCACAATGTAAATGATAGTATCATTTTGAGGATATGGCAATTTCACAGCACACTAACTTAATCAAGATCTTATACAAAAATAAATTATAGAGCTCTCTGAAATTATAACTATCTAAAAATAGGGAACGTAAGCGGTAAACATTTAACTATCCGCCTGCATCTTACGTCCTAGAAGAATATCTTACTATCGATTATTAAGCGAAATTCCAACGCATTTCAATGTAGAAAACTGACATGTACGCAGACAATTATATGCTCGTATAAAACTTGCACGTGTGCAGTAATAAGCGAGGTTCTCTAGCAGGAGCCACAAATACATAGACGATTCGCGTTAGGCGACAAAGATTAAGAAACTCTCAATTAGTTATTCCCAAAGAGTATTCTACCGACTCTGACAAAAACTGTGATTTGGAACAGCTTGCAGACTCCTGAAGCATAGTGCGCGATACAAGGCTCGCCGTTAGTTACACTGTAAAGCTATGATGTATCTAATTTCTAGGCACGCTGTGTATATTGACTGGTGTGATTAAATCCAATTAAGATATAGAATGTATCTGGTATCCTTTAACGCAAAGATTTTTCGTTATTTAAATATAATAAAGCTGGAATGTTTTGGCGCGTATCTAAAAGAAATTTACTCTTCGAAGAGAAATCACATATATGTAATAAAACTTATTCTCACATTATAAACTTATTCTTATATATAAATGATACAAACATATACATAAATATATAAATTAAATATTACAATTTTACATATAACACACACATATATATATATATATATATATATATATATATATACACATATATATATAAAATATGTTATATATAACTTTTATACATACATAAGCGATTTCTTTCCTGTGGATCTTTTACAAATAATTACTTAATATTTAAATAACAAATCCAGTATACGAAGAAAACATAAAACGCTCATATCAGCGAGACTTTCCTAACGTATTAGATTAGGCAATCACACCTGTCAAAGTCACTACAATCAACGTACGGAGTATAAAAGTTAGTTAAATAATCGTCGTTCATAGTCCAAGCAGACGGTTGCAGAATGAAGCAAGTTCCTTAGGTAGTTTGAGCTTGAGTGTAGAGCTCCTCGAGCTTCGGTACTTCAGGTATTGGATCTCGCCAATACGCAAAATTACTGAATTCATCGGTTGCATCTTCTCGCCATGCTGGAAATACTTGATCGACAATGAAGCTCATGTTCGAATACCTGCAACGAGAGAACAAACAAAAGTTGCAGAGCATGTGTCAAACACGTCCATATCCTTGTGCTGTCAATATGGCTGAAAAATGAATGTTTAATTGGCGCCCATAGCTCGTTTATATAAAATGAATTAATACGTGAATCGATAAAAAAATGATTTTTATCAACCTCAATCTTTCTTAACACATACTGTTAATGTATGAAATAAATATATGGCAATATGTATATACATTAAATAAGTATGGATAAAATATAAAGTTTATACATAAGAAATCCAAGATTAGATTGGTGAGAAACATATATTTAAAAAATTGTAAGGAAGAAAATAGAAACATAAAAATCGTAATATAAGTTATGATCAATCGCAGAGGAAAAAAAAATCGACATAAATAATGAAAGCGTAGTATTTACACACAGCTTATAAGCTATAATTATTTTATAAGGATCATTAATATTATTTATGTTTGAATGACAGAATTACAGTTTATGCGAGAGCGATCATGAAGTGCTTGGTTGAAAAATTATGGACGATAAGCAAATAAAAATGTTTGACAGAGGCACGATAAACGTTTCCTTATACATTCAAGTAACAAAAAAAACTGTCTGAAAACAGTTATAAATTATATGAGTTACATTAATACCATCCTTTTCCCATTGCTGTCGGAAACAAATGGAAAATATATGTTGTTCCCAATGATGAAATGTTAGAATGGCTAGAAATCAAAGCGTATCAAGCGGTAATAAGAAAGCAAGTGTGTACAAAACAAGTGCTTACCCTATAAATCATAAGAAGATAGGTAGGAGTTGTCGCACAACCAAACATATTCCAAATATAATACTAGGATATTTAACTACTATTTATGTTCGACGTACCCAATTTAAATATTTATAATTGGAAGTGACTTTTCCTGATAGTCTGTTATATTACTCGTGTGTTTTAATTTTGTACTATGTCAATTATCAGGAAATATAGCACAATTATGCATGGTAATGTCCCAAGCATAACACAATAATGTGTTAAAGCCGGATATACCATTGATATTACTATAATATTTTAGTATAATTAATTTAATTAATAAATCTGTTAAAATTTATGGTTGTGCTATCAGTAGACGTTTGGCATAAGTTGTGGCGGGAACAAGTCATTGACGATATTGCACTGACGCACATAACTGTAATCACAGAAATATCCGACCTATCAATCTTCCTCTGAAAACTCTTGCATTTTCATTCTTTTTTTCAACCAATAACCTCATTTTTAACGCTCAAGCCCTTTCGTAGTCCAAAAGAAAGGTGGCATCCAGTTTGTTAATAATTTTAACCCTTTGCATATTTAAAAAAATCTAGATAAAGTAGATAATCTAGATCTAAATAATCACAAAAGTTAGTAAGTATTAAACATAAAAATTAATTAAGAAGACAGGTAATAATATTAAATGTTATATAAGCCATACAATGCAAATTATAATTAGCTACATATCCCATCTATAAATAATAAGATTGCTTTAAAAGTACACATTGCTCACGATTAATACAGTAAAGTATTTAGTAGCACTATACCATTTAAAGAATCATATTAATAGAGAGAAAAAAACGCTACAAAGCACAAAAAAATTCAGTGTATTAAAAGTGTAAAATAGTGATTAAATTACTATTATGTACACTGCTATTTGAGCAACAATCAAATATACATATATCTTTATTTCTCGATTCTGCAGTTATACGTTCCTTGATACAGAAAAGAAACATTATTTTAATAAACGATAATAATATGATATAATACTTACGAAGATTGGAATGTCTGTGTCAATTCGTGCTTCAATTCTCCTCGGTAGTTTATGGTAAAGATCCGCATTATAGGAATGCCTACTGCTCGATACGCCCACACGTCCTGTACATATAAAACATTTTCTACATTAATACATTTATTAATATATTTTCTATAAAAAGTTCATCATTCATTTCAAGTTATTCATAATCAACGAAAGGATTTTTCGCTCGTACGTTTATGCGATTCCCATATCCAGCGTAAAACGGTTCGGATCCTTCAGGGAATAGCGCCTGAATATCTTTCAGGCAGGATATCTTGAATTCTTCCGGCTTCTTCTCTATCACCTCACGATGAAATGCCAAGATTAAACTCGTAGGATTCAAAAGTAACGGGCCTTCTGGCAGCGACAGATCCCCTTGTCTCAAATTTCTCAGGTATTCCCGAGTTCCCCCAGCCTGTCCGATTGCTCTCGCCGAAAGGTACAGTAGCTTGTAGCCGTTGTTTTTGATCTTCGTAAATAATTGAGCAACCCCGGATTGAGCCCAGTCCTTACCCACTATCGGTAGAATGTGACCCAGGACATCGGATTTCGTAATGGTACCATCGATATCAGAGATGACGATCTTGTCATCCCATTTCCATTTGTAGATGTGGCATTTGCAGCGTTTCGTACCCTGGTAAGCGGTGGTTACGCTAAAGACTACTTCGTTAGCGCCGTCTTTCAGCTCGAGGCTCGCCTGTAAAAAAATCAAACTCAATCGTTTTTTTGTTCATACTTCATGCAATTGTAGGAAATACATGGAAATACTTACTATCTGTTCGGACGACAATCGCAAAGTTTTACGATACTTTTCCGTGGATTCGTAATACGGTCTTCTTTCCACAGGTATCTTAACACCTGCTGGTTCGTTGTGGTTACTGTCAGAATCCTCACCACCGCTGTATCCTTCGCCCTCTCCCTCACGTGTTTTCTCAGTCTTTGTAAGAGTAGGTTCATTCGATGTAGTTGTCAATCTTGCACAAGTTTCCATTATCTCGTTTGAGCTTGACGAATCTGTGTTTTGCTCAGTCTTTACTTCCCTGAAAAGATAAAATTAATAGAATTAAGAAATGTAAAAAATCAGATATGAAAAAGGAAGCTATCGAGAGACTTACTTGTTAGTAGAAGATAATTCATTGTTTGTCTTAGCTTCCAAAGACTGTTCAGATGTCTGCACAGTAATTTCGTCGTCTGCAATAAATCAATAGCAGTCATATTTTAATATAATTTAATTTTAAAATAGATATAACTATTTAATTTGTAGTGCTAAAATAGAAAGTTTAGATGAAATCAAAAGTTTGAGGAATCTTACTTTGACTAGCGTCCTGCGGTTTGGTAGGTTGTGTGGAACGCCTCCAAGAAAACCAGGAACTATATCCACTACGACTCTCGGGCTTGCCGCTGCTCTGTCGCTTCTTATCCTCATGCGGCAACGACATATACAGATTTTCGATTGCGCTTTGTGGTAAGTGTCTTTGGAAAACAACGTAGGTCAACACTATCGGACAAGCTGTAGTCCAGTTGTAGAATTTTCCGTTAATTCTCACGACCAGGTTTGGATTCTCGTACAATTTTGGATCAGTACAGACGTCCTCAAAATGCAGTAAATTTTCGTTGAAAGCCTCCTTAGATGGTCCGTTTTCGCTGTCCAAACCACCGCACAGAGATATACTTATTTCTATGCTGCTATCGAAAATAGAATGCTTTGGTTCCTCGAAATCGCTATCCAAAGACTTTGGTCCACCGATGGCTCCCTCAACACTATTGGGGCTCTGAGGCAGGCTTGGCCCGTTACCCGACTCTGTGTCTTCTTCGTCAACCCCTTTTCTGTCTGTAATAAAACACACGTTATATTTTCTTACACAAAATGTAAAAAAACAATATCACAACACCACAACCAATTTTAGTTAATTAAAACAACGAAGATTAAACTTTATTTAGAAATATATACAGTTCTGTTAGTCATTTACCTTACTTGTTACCAAAAAATTCAAAGTAAACCCTTTCATTCCCAGAAAGCAAAAAAACAAACTAGTGAATTGTATTAAATATTCGCGTTAAATACTTAAAGAATGTTTAATTATCAAAAAATAAAATTATAAAAATGCAAAAACGTTTTTAATTCAATGATTATGACAAAAATCAGAAGAAATGTATTTACTGACGTGTTAGTTTTGATGCATTTCACATGCAGAAGCAGAAGCGAGTTTACCATATACCTTTAACCATCGTCGGGCCTCGATGCGAGGAGGGAAAGTACAAAGCCGCAACTTCGGGGTCCAGTTCGTCGGCATTAAGATCACTAAGATAAATTCCTTCTGATTCCGGATTGTGTCTTACGCGAGAGGTCTTCTTCATAAAGGAGAACATGCCACTGAGCATAGATCGTTGTGCATCTTCTGCCATTAAAAAAGCGGTTAGCAAACGGTTAGTGATCAAGCGTTCAATTTAGCTTCTTTTCAGAGTAGAAAAAAAAAGATTAAGAATTTTACGACACTCGCTTGTTAAATTTTATGTTATAATTTTATGTATCAGAATATCAGGCATATTAATTCCTCGAAACATGAACGATCGATAATAGCATTTTCCATTTAGAATGAGGTGTTAATTATGAATGGTGTATAGTTTGACATGTTGACTATAAACGGAGATAATGAAATCATATACTAACTATTCGGCTGATTAGCTGTTGTCAAAGAACTCAGCGAGTTCCTATGCGACATATGCGCTGACTCCGGAGGTGGGCTGGGCAGTTCGCCCCATCTCCAACTCTGCTGATGACCCTTGTCGTCCTCCCTCTCGCTACCCTCTTGCGTAATTTTACGCACTTCGAATTCCGTGTCCGACTGAACAGGCGAACACGGTCTGGAGTCCTTATTTCTTTTGAACACACCATAATATATTGGTAAATACATCTGCATATATGTATTTATATGTGAGCAAGAAATATAAATTACATACTTGGTAACTTCTGAGTCACTGAAGAAGTGAAAATCGGTTTCAGGTCGTTTCTCAATTGCGTCTTGGGAGGATGTCATCGATTCCACAGCAGCATTCTTTTCATCCTCTGCCATTGGAATGGGGCCCTTAAATATCTTCAGTGAATAAGTGTCAACATATAACAGTAAGCAATATAATGCTCACTGAAATAATATTACTTACCGTTTCGCTAATTGAATCCTCGGTAAAAACTGCATCAGTCTCGCTCAATTCTGTCTGGCTGCTACTGCCATTGCTGGTTTTCCTCTGTGAGCCTTTCTTCTTCATAATACTCTTCCTCTTGCGTTTCCTCTTAGTCGAATTATTACTCTTTCCTTCATCAATGATTTCTTCCTTCGAATTCTTCTTGGCCAAAAATGTATTTGATTCGTCACTAGATTTTTCCTTACTACTGCTTTGGAGGTCATCCGTAATTGGTCTAAAATCATTCTTCACCACGCTAATCTTGCGAATTCTCTCAGATGAAGTAACAGCTACGAAAGATTTTGGACAAGAAATCACCGATTTCGGCTGCTCGTCACTGATAGCATCCATATCAAATATTTCCTCGTCTTCATTCTTGTCGTGTTTTTCTTCCCATTTCTCCTCTTTCTCCTTCCAGTCACTCAGTAAAGCTTTCTCGAAGTTTTGTCTCTGCTCGATTGAAAGCTCTGGAAAATTTTCCTTGAACAATTTCTCTTTGTCCTCCTTCTTCAAAGCGGAATACTGTTCCCTGATCATCTGCTGCTTCTGCTCTGGAGATATGATGCCGAAACTTTCCTTGAACATCTCGTCTCGCTCTTCCACAGTCAATGAAGCAATCTGAAGCCATTTCTCACGATGTTCCGCGGGAAGATCTGAGAACTGTTCAATCAGAAACTTCTCCCGTTGATCAGGTGGCAAGGCAGACATCTGCTCCCATTTCTCTCGCTCTATGGAAAGAACCGAGTCTATGAGAATCTTTTCTCTCTGTTCCTGAGGCAGATCCGACAACAGATTGAATTTTTGCGGCGGAAAGCAATTGTCGGGTATGGGCGAACAGGCCAAATGCGGCGGAATTTCGGTATCCGTCGGAGATCCATTCGAGCTAACTTCTTCTACAAAGAACGCCTCGCCAGAATCTCCAAGTTTCATGTGAATCTCCCTAGGTTCTCCATTTATCTCAATGTCCACCTATGAAAACATCCCTCGTATATAGCAGAATACAATCTCTCTAACCATATGTATTTTTATATATAATCAATAAAAAATATAACTTTCTTATACAATATTCATTCATTATTTCAATATAATAAAAATATAATTATACAAGACAAAAGTCTTATATAACATTTTCTTAAAAATGGCAACGTCTGTTGAGAAATGCACACGTGATAAATAATTTATTTAATAAAGACGAGAAGGCATTATTTTAATAACGGAATATTACATGTAGTAAATTATATCAATAAAAAATGTTCTATATTTGTTAATTATAATTTTAATTATAATTTTTTAATCATAATTTTAATTATAATTACAATTATAATAAATAATAGTATAATATAATAAATATAATAACACAAATATTTCAATAATCATTCAGGAAATGCTGATTGATACAAAGACAAGGAAAACAATGCTAATTCTTTTTAAATCGAAGACACCCTCTTATCTGTGATTATCGCACTTGTTTGCGCGGCGATAAATTGCCGATAATGAGTGCACATGCTCGAGGACTCACCACTTTCGCTCTGGAGCGGAGTACGCCGAGCTTGCCGAAGCGGACGTGGAAGGGCGAGCACGTGAAGGAGCTGTCCGGCTGTTCGACGACGATGACGTCGATCGCGCCGGTGAGAGTCGCGGCGTTGATCTCGTTGTAGAAGAGACGGAAGTTGCTGATGATCTTGGCGATATAGTTCATGCTGTACATGTCCTAAGCCCGCGCACCACAGGCCGCGGACCGATGAAAAGAGGGAGGGATGGACACGGTCAGCGGAGTGTCGTTCGAAATTCGCGGCGCGGCGAAAGGGAAACGTATTCGCGGCTGTCTTCAGTCCGAAGGTCTCCCGCGTGCGAGAGAGCGCGAACAAAGAAAGATAGAGATGCGACGAGCCGCGAAGAGGATTATTCCGCGCTCGGTGAATCTGTCCGAGGTCGCGACGCCTCGTCGACGACCGTCTGTCCGATCTCCTCGAATTCGATGACACTGTCACGACGAAACGCGGCTGCGATCCGTCGACGACGCCGTCACGGCGACGGCGAGCTGTCAAACGCGTCCGCCTCGCCGTATCACGAACGCACTCCTCAGCACCGTGACGTTGTGCGCGAATCCCGCTGTGTCGCCGAGAATCGAGACGCGACGCGAGACGAGCACAGACGATCTCGACGCGAGACGGAGACGCGGGTGAACGCGGCGCCGACAATCCAGCGACTCGTAGCGAGAGAGGAGCGGACGGCCGTCTCTCCGCGGATCCTTTGTTCCCCCGTCGAACGTACGTTGACAAGTGTAGCCCGAGCAGACGGTGGTCCGAACTGACGTTGCGCGCGGTCACGTGACCCGGCCGGGCCAATCGGCGCGGCGGCCGCGCCGGCGGTCGATACGGCGACGTATCACGTGGTCAGCCGGCGACGTTAGCGCGCCTTTCGAACCTCGGACGTACGGCACGGGTCGCCTGAAACAAAGAAACGTGACATCATGCCCACCTGTGCGCCTGCCCGCGTGCGTGTGCACAACATTGATCAGCTTGGAGTCCCTCGAGTAAAAGCTTGGGCACCGTTCAGACAATTTTTTATTGATCCGCCATACGTTTCAGGCCAACTACGAAGAAATCTATATTTTACGCGATTATTTCTTTACAAATTTATTTATTACAGTAATATTTATACGTAATATTTACACGTATGAACTATCGAATAAAATTTATTTTTGTATTAATAAATTGCGTAGATACATGGGCGCCCGAAGGAGGGAGTAAGGGGGGCAGTTATCCTCCCCTGGCTTTTCTCGAAAACGTAGATCAGGAAAGACATCATTAATCTTTGAAAATATGTGGGGTAAATATTATTAATATCATTACTATAAACAAAAAAATATTTAAAAAGCATTATTTAAAAAAATTAATCTTGCCTCTCCCTCTCCTAGAAAAATTCCTGCAGACGTATATGCATAGATACTAATTGTAAATTGAGTTAAACGAAAATCCCATAGTCATCTATAGTTAATCTAAAACTGGCAGATGGTGTCCAAACTCTAGAATGTATAGAATCTAAATCAATCTGGCCTCGAACGCGATGAGCGAGCGATATCCGCCATTGACGAGGCAATTTCCGACTCACTTCGCGTATGTCGGGGCATGTTTTTCATCACTTCACGCTCCCCCGCGATTCTCTCCATCTACCGACGAAGAAAAACGCGATCCGATTTCGATCCTGTCCACAGGACAAAGAAATCGTTCAAGTCAGAAGCATTTCGATTCCCGTAGCAAGATTTCGCGGGTTTGGATTTTAATCTCGTAAGAAATCGATCGCGATCTCTCGAAAAAATTCGGCCCCCGGTAAAAAATTTTTCATATATAAACATATATAAACCATATATAAACAAATATGAACATATATAAACATATATAATTATGTATCAAATATGTCCATACATACAATTTTTCATATATAATTATATATAATCATATATAAATGTATATATATAGAAAAGTTATATATGATTATATATAAGCAATTTTATGTATGGACATATATATTTGATACATAATTATATATGTTTATATATGTTTATACAAGTTTTATATATGTTTATATATGAAAAATTTTTTACCGGGCCTATCAGAATACAGCGGCGCGGAATGAAGTTGCCGCACGCGACGGCTTAACGCGTCAACTTCGGTCACATGAGAAATCGGCGAACTTCATGCCTAACTTAATTTGAACGGGCCAGTCGTCAACGGCCTTCGCGCGATCGTGCCGTTCGTCTCGTCGGGTCGGATCGAACGGGTCCGCCGCGGCCGCGACACGACATTTTTGATAGTATTCACACTGACAGACTTAAGGCTCAGACACAATGAAAGGAATAAGGAACAAGGAATTAAACATAGAGAATTGGGATGTGGAAGAAGGAAGAAGAAAAATATCTTCCTTCTTCCTTCTTCCACATCCCAATTCTCTATGTTTAATTCCTTGTTCCTTATTCCTCTCATTGTGTCTGAGCCCATAGCGTTTTCCACTGGGAAAACTGGTGCAACACTGGTGCACACTGAGTGCAATTTTATTGGGCGGTATTCATAGTCGGTACTTATATTTAAGATTGTCTTAAGTACAATCTTAAGATGTCTTAAACCATGACAGAGCCGTATTAACGTCTTAAGACGTTACTTAAGACGGTCTTAAAATAAGAACCGACTATGAATACCGGCCTTTGTTCCAATGTGAAAATCAAATCACATATTTTCAGTGTTTAATGTTCTATTGGCAAAAATTTGTCAAATTAAATACTGAAAATATGTGACTTGATTTTCACATTGAATCAATGAAATTGCACTCAGATGTGCACCAGTGTTGCACCAGTTTTCCCAGTGGAAAAAGCTATTACCACGACAGACATGAGTTTTTCGTGTGCGTTTCGTGTTCGATTCATACAGTTTGTACGCGTGTATCGTTAAATAGAAAGAGAAAAAGAGAACGACGCGGGATCCAGGGGCGAAGCCCCGGGGAGAGGTGTGGGGGCGGAGCCCCCCACCTATCACAAAACTAAAATTTGAATGACAATAAAATTTCAAAAAGAAAATAATTTCAATTTTTACACTAAATCTGATTGACAATTTGCGATTTTATTTAGGGCCAATTTCACCAACCACGGTTAACTTAACCGGTCGGTTATTCCATTGGAATTGACCAATCGCATTTGTCGTTAAGCAAAATAAACAAATGCGATTGGTCAATTCCAATGAAATAACCGGCCGGTTAAGTTAACCGTGGTTGGTGAAATTGGCCCTTATGTCCATTTCCACCAATGTAGATTAACTTTAATCTCGGTTTAACTTACTCTTTATCTTTTTCTAGTTCTAAGAATTAGAAAGAGATAAAGCGTAAGTTAAACCGAGATTAAAGTTAATCTACATTGGTGGAAATGGCCGTTAGTCGGGCTTTCTATAGAGGTGTTGTGAAAAGTATTTACCTATATTGCCCGCACAGACGGGAACAGACAAGTTCAGACTTGCACCGGCACAGACAAAATATTCTTTGCGAGAATGTCGTGCTGGTACGGTCCGTGTCTGTAAGTGCCATTACGGCTATGGGCCGGTTGTTCCAACGTCTTGGTGAGCTAACTAATGGTTAAATCATATGTCTCTCTTTGTTTCTCCTTCAAATTAGACAAAGATAAACATCCCACACAGCACACTTTATCCTGAGGTTATCCCAGAGTGATCCACATGTCCAATTGGATCCTACGGTTATTGAGATATCCCAGGTAGCAAGCTGACGTTATTTGTCGTCATTTTGACGACATTAGACGTCATTTTGACGTCAAAATGACGACAAATAACGTCAGCTTGCTACCTGGGATCCCTCGGATATCTAGTGGATATCGCAATATCGTGTGCTGTATGGGATATGATTAACTGTTAGTTAGCTTACCAAGAAGTTGGAACAATCAGGCGTATGTAACGCTAAATATGAATACGTTCATAAGTAATACATTAAAGAATATTTGTCGTGTCTGCCACGCTACGCATCTGGCACGTTCAATGTCTGTAGATATGAACGGCCCTTTATCTCGTTGATATCGTTCGTAAGATATCCAGCGAGATGACCGGGACCGACGACGCGACGCGTCACCCGGCATTCAGCGAAGCCCGGCAACGGCGGTCGAAGTTCGCAGAAATCTAACACCTCGCGCCGGGCGGGCTCGCGCCATTAGCGGCCATTAGGGAAGATCACAAGTTATTTCGGTCGTGCCCGACGGGGCGATCTCGGATAGAAGCCGGGAAATAATCAAGCGGAAGCAACGACGATCAATATGATCGCGAGATATTTCGGTCGCGTCCAACGGGTCGCTCCCGTTCGAATGAAGACACGCGAAAGCCCTTTTAAAGCAACTGAATATTAATAACTTTATTTTACTAACTTGAGCCGGGGCCCAACCTATTGAAATTCCTTCTATTTATATTAGCGAATTCCAATCTACATTATATTTTATCTTTTTTTATTATTAACCCCAATAATTAATAAATTATTACGATCGATATTACGTTGGACGCGATCGTCAATTATTTTGCTCAATCTCGCTCGCTGGAGGGGAGGAGTAATCGCGAATGAAAGATTCATCCGGAAAAAAAAACACAATCAATATTGAATTTAAAAGTAGCGAGTTATTTTTTGTCGGGAAAAAATAATGCTAATTTTGATATTCGTCGTTCGATCGAAATTTTGATAGAGCTTCCTGGCAAACATGGCGGAGAACAAGGGCGATCGCAGGATTTTTTCCAGAGGGGAACATATGATTCAAAATGTTACTTCCAGAATTAGAATACTTATAATTCGAAATTTATACACCCTTTTTGTTGAAAATTATACACCTAATCCTATAAATTAGGGCAGAGATCAGCAAGGTTATATATACCCAAGTAGAACAGAAAGTCATGATGACGTCAAAATGATGCTAAAATGACGCTTTTGACATCATTT
>NJRQ01000105.1:499137-509470 GCA_003063805.1 Aphaenogaster ashmeadi
CCCCGTGGACGCCCTTGGCGGCGAAGCTTGATTATCTCCCGTTCCAATTAATCGAAACGAAGGGGCGGTCATATTGCGCTATTAATGGCTCCGATAAACGAGATTTTTCCGCGACGTGTTGTCTGTCGGCACGAATCTTCGTCTTATCGAGGACGCGATAGCGTGTAATTTTATCGGTTTTAAATCGTTACGTGAAATACGCTGATCGGTCGGATTTCAATTCCGCAGTCACGTAAGCCGAGTTATATTTAGAATATGCATAAGACGCAGCGTACGGATATCGCGTGATTTCTTTCCGCGACGGTTTCTTTCGGCCGCCACAGCGCGGGAAGCCGCGTTTTCTTTTCACGGTATGGATGACACAGCAGACTGCATGGCGGCCTACTTGGAGGAAACACAAAGCGAACGCGTGTCGCGGTAGTCATCTCCGTTCGCGTCTGCCTCGATATAATTCGTTAAAAATAGCGTGAATCTCTATTATAGAACATACAACGCAGAAACGAACGCTTAATGATGTATGCTCATCGAGATTATTTTGACCGAACGAAATACTTCCATTCTCATTTCTCATGTACTAATTTTCTCTATTCTATTTTGAACATTATTCTATTCTCACCACAGAAAAAATACTGAAAGAGGAATAATAGTAATACCGATATATTATTAATGTTTTAAGTAAATTTAAACAAGTATTTAAATCATGCACGTGTTAAAGACATTATTCAATAATACCAAAATATTATTAATGTCTTAAGTTAATTTTGATAAATATTTAAATTATGCATATGTTAAAGATGTTGTTCCATTTCCGCCACAGAAAAATATTGAAAAATCAATAATACTGAAGCATTATTAATGTTTCAAGCTAATTTAAATAAATATTTAAATTATGCACATATTAAAGACATTATTCCATTCTCGCTATAGAAAAACTATTGAAAGATTAATAATAGCGAAATATTATTAATGTCTTAAACACAGCAATTTTATAATAAGTATTCAGATTATACGCATTTTTAAGAGAATAATGTCAAAACTTAATGTGCGATTTTTTATTTAATATTTTTTTATACGAATAAATTTTAATATTATATATATTCTACATTTAACTAACATTTATTTAAGATCTCGTTCTCAAGAAAGAAGGAGAGAGAGAGAAAACAAAACAAGAATTCAAATCAATATTAAAATTAAATATTATTCGGAATTTTTAATTGCGTAGGACTTTAAAAATTATCGTGAGGCAAATCGCTATGAATTAATGTACAGAAATGATTATATCCTTAAAGAACGTGTGTAAAGAAGAGAATGCAAGCATTTCGTATTCACTTGGCCGCCATCTGATTGTTGAGCCACGCGTAGGCGGCTGATGTGCGTGCAATGCAAAAATCATGAACGTTGTACTTTGTTCGCCGACGCAAGCTGCATGTAGCCTAACATTGTCAAGGTTTAATGACGACACTGTTCATCCTTTTTTGTGCAGCTTTCGCGACCATGTGTGAATATGTGCGCGTGCGCGTGTGGATGTGTGTGGACAATTGTGGTACGAAGTACGAGAACTCAAAGGCCTCTCGCGATGCAGACAGTGCAGCTGGTCCAGATGTTTATAGATATCTCGTCGTACGATGAATCGTAAATTTAAAAAAAAATTTTTTTTTAAATATTATTTATCGACTAAATGTCAATATGAGAATGTCCGTTCGCGTTTTTTTTGCCGCGTAGGTAATGATTATTTCGCGACGCGTATTTCACTGATATGCTGATAGCCGTTGTTTTTTTTATGTACATACCACAGCGACATTTGTTTTCGCGTTGCATTAAATCATTCTCATACAATCGACGATATTTTCCGCATCTTTCACGATGCCACGTGTCAGCTGATTTTGGGTGCTTTCCATTTAGTGACACAAGTCGACACAAGTGTTGTTCTGTCTTTGTTACTCATTGAGTGCCAAGAAAGATAAAATGACGTTTATGTTGACTTGTGTTACTAAATGGAAAGTACCCTTTATCTCAACGTGTCTAGCATCATTAGCTACGTAATTATTGCACACGATCGCAATAAACAGCGATTGCAGATTGATAAAATCCCATTCAGATCCGATACTTCAATGGCATCCATTAAGCGCAAAGTTCACTGATAAAATTTTCACACAACACGCAACAAGCGCGAGAAAAACGTGACGAGGAAAAAAAGAACGGTTAATCATCAGCGATCTTAATTCGGTTCTCGGAATCGAGCGCGAGAGCAACGATCGTTATTGCGAGGAGGTAGGAGTCTAGTTTATCTTTGACTGGCGAATAACGTCGCAAAAAGGTCGATCACTTTTCCTGGGGCTTGCGTAAAAGAGAAGGTTGCACACGAGTGAAATGCGACGACAGAACCGGCCTGCGCGCTCGCAATGTGCAAATTATTTTACCATCGCCCTTTATGAAAATACACCCTTACGATCTCTTCCCAGACAACACGATGTTCAAAATCAGGACATAATACGTCTTATAGACTATCTTTAAGACGATTTTTTGGACAATGTGTCTTAAAGACGTCTTAAAGACGTCTTATAGGACGTCTTATAAGACGTCTTATGTCCTGATTTTAGACATCGTGTTATCTTTTGCCACTCCTCGGTTTGTCGCCGAATGGTATTTTTATTTGACATTTACAATAAGCGAGTGCGAACAATATGTGACTTTTGCACTACATTTTATTCTAATTTAAAGCTGTCCTTAAAGATATTAAAATTGCCTGCTGATAAATAGTAAACAAACTGCGTTAGCACGAATTTAGACGTTGAGATATACCAATGATCGTCGTCTTGCATAACTTCGAATTGCATTTACGTTTGAATCGGCTTTATATAGATTACATAACGATCTTCTGTGAAAAGTTCGACGGCTGAAATTTCAGTCCAAGTCTCGTTCGAGAGCCATTAAAGTTATCGTGCGATCGTACGCTCTCCCAGGAAATATGCAAGCTCTCGTACGAGCTCTAGTCCTCTCGTCTTCTCAGCGAGAGAGATTTGCCTCTTTGACCGACGAGTAAGAAAGTTTGTCAGAGGTTCTCAACGCGTCGCAATATTTACAGTCGTTTTTTTCATTGAGTAATTATTGAGTAATAATTTAACCGCACATTATCCCTTCCGCGTAATTAACATATAAATTCTATAAAAGAATACATTCGAATTGCATCGCGATAAAATTTTTACGTCGGCAAAGATTAGAGCGAGAGCGGACATCTTTGTGAACGTGGGTATGTTTTTGACAAGTTTGTTTATTCAATATTGCGCAATCAGAGGCGAACAGAAAGAGAAACTGCGAGAGGAAGAGAGATAAAGGATTAACCTGACAGCGCTGGACTGGTTTCAAAAATCTGAACAATATTTTCGCGAAATTAGATATATATACACATATATTTGGAACGTCCCGACGTGACGTCCGTCTACTTGTCCACTCGTGACTTTGACGTGACAGATGTAAATCTCGTTAACGTCTGCGTTCTATCGTCGATGGGGGCTCTCGAGCTCCCCTATTAATAGCCGCAAATAACAAAATGCTTAACATCGATCGGTCTCAAAACGAGCCAAATCGATATCTCGCGAATCGCTCGAGATATTTATAGACGGAAGAGATACTTGCAAAATGTTTACCGATCTTGAAGATATCTGCGCAGATCATAAAAGTAGATAGAAATCAGTCCAGCAAAAATATGATTTAGAATAATGATTATCCTTCCAATTGAATATATATATATATATATATATATCAATTTTGCGCGATTTATTTTATTATCTATGAAGAGCTCATAGGTATATATGTCGTATTACAGGCTTTGAAATTCGCCACTGTTCGCAAGATAACGAAGCAAGATAATGAAATAACAATTGTAATACTGATTATACCGTGTAGTTTGTTACGCCCACGTGAGCAATTACGCGTTAAAAGAATACCGATCGAAGAAATGCACTTCGCACTCCTCTCAGAACGAGACGAAATGCAAATTTAGACATTTGGACGATCGCCTAACGAGAATACGCCGTCCTGTCTGCGGCCAAATGGCGAAGGCAAGCGATTGTTCTCGTTAAACGAATCGACAATAGTCATGAGCACGCGAACTTTTAATTCGCCTCGGTATCAGCAGATACCAAATACCGCCCGCCTTCTCAGATGTTTTCTTTTACTTCGGTGCATTGACCTGTGACGTCTCCCAACAATTTTATTATGTAACTTATCTGTCTGCTCAAATATATTGCGATAACTTTCCGAAGCATTCGGCAAACGGCCAAAACTCTCGCGAGACATATCCAAAATGCGAAGCCTTGAAGTCTCGTGTGTGACAAATCATCGTTAAATCGTCGTCGCCTGAATGAGTGTCGTTTTCAAGTCGTTCTGTTCGTTGTTTAGTCATAAATATTATTTAATGCGACGCTGATAATAGAAGTAAAATAACACTAAGATGTACGACAGAGAGAATAAATTTACAAATATGTAAAAAGAGCAATTTTTTTTGTAAATTAATTTTTTTTCGAATTCGAGAAAAAGTTAAGAATATTTAAAAAAAGCAGATTTTTTTCTTACGGAAGAGATTTTTATGGAAAAATGACATTGCAACTTTTTTCGACAAATACGTGGCATAAAAACAGGTGCCTTTTATCTTCGATATGTCGTGAATCATCGTTTGCTCAGAACTGGGGTCAAAGTCGCGCTTGTATATAATCATAAAAAAAGATATCGCAAAGCGTCACAATAAGCGTCGAATTCAAGTTTCTTTGTCTTGCTAACGCAAATAACTTGAGAAATCCTACTTATGAAATGGTGATTACATTAAATTGTCTATCGGACTTTGACTCTGAAATTCGAAACGTTCTCTCGAAAGATAAACTGCTCCTAGCATTCACTGACCGTAAAATTCGCGGCTCCGTTACTGTCCGTAAAAAAACGTAGATCGTGATTCGCGATGCGTTGCAAAACGCGACTTTAATTAAGATACCTCCGTCGAGATCGCGAAATTAATTCCATCGACCGTTGCCCCGTGCAATCACTCGACAAGCATGCACCGGTGATTAACTGTGTCGTCGGTATCTCTCGCGATTAATCATTGTTCGTATCGCGTGTCGCACGCGCAGAGATTGTCGCCGGCAGACTGAGCGGCTTTTCGACAGGCTAATTTTCCGATCGGCCGATCGATGACCGATGACCACGTGCGATTTTTTTCGGTGGTGCAACAACTTCCCCGATTTGTTCGTGGCGTGCGCGTTACATAACTTTATTCGACATGCATTTACACGATCGTACAGTCCACGCACGATCGCCCCACGTATGGGAAAGACAGAGAACGGGTTATTACTCGCAGCGAAAGTAAATCGATCGTGAAGTAGCCGCGAGCCACTATTTCTCTTGTAACCCACTGCTAAAAATCGCGCTGCCTGTAATAAACGTCGCGTAAAAACGATTAAATGACCGTGGCGACTGGTTTTCGCGAAAATCCTGAAAATGATAATAAGTTGCGTGCGTAACGAGTGCGCGAAATCGGTTTCCGATTTTTTCGCGAAATTGCAGCCGTAATGTAGCTTTCTAATATTAACGTTGCGAAAATCTGGTTGAAGCCAATCGCGTGTCTATAATAATACTTGGTAATTAAATGTAATTATGTAATTATGCAGTTGCTTGCTTCATCTCTCGAGAAAATTGAAGGTGTCAGAAACGGTTTTTCTCTCTCTTCCTCACAATTTTCACGCCTCGTTTTAGTAACATCTAGACATCACGCGAAGATGGATTTATTTGCAAATGCATTTATGTTCAAGCTGTTTGCTGATATATTTCTCATCTCTGAGCGTAATCTAGGTTATTCAGTTCTCGTTTAATTTCGATATATATCTCTCATTTGACTTTTCTGTTTACTTCACCTTTACACACTCTGAAACCATTTCTCGCTACAGTCAATACCTCGTGTTGTTGATGCTCCCGCATACACCATCGCGGAAGCGAGGGAAAACAGCGAGTCTCGTGACTTGCTGTTTTGAGATTGAAATGGATTCGCGTGACCGACATCGCCGACATACGATTCCAAAAGTAGAATATCCGGACGAGGCAGGGGACAGTGGTAGCGACTGGCCTTCGTCCAGGTGAATTTCTTTGACCATGGACCTGGCACTGAACGCACAATAGCGAGGTGGCATTTATTTTCGAACGTCTTCACAGTAACAGCATTCGAATTATCAATTTCGAGAACGGAATTTACAAAATTTTAACTCTTGAAATAAAGACCAGAGTAAGACAAAAGAAAGGATAAAATAGGCTAAATATTCGATAAGTCTTGAAATTAATTCTTAACTATTGGATACTGAGTGCTTCAAAATTCAGAAAATTCAAAATTTAAATATTCCTAAATTTGTAACTATTTTTTTAGACAAAGAAATATATATTTATCAACAATTAATCTCTTTTCAAATCTCTTTTACGTCAATTGTTTTATCCGCAGAAGCAGTATCAGTTTATTCTGAATAGCTTTCATGTTTTTACGAAGAAAGATTTGTACTTCTGTATATACTGATCTTTTACTTGTCTCGTTTGTACAAAATAGGTCTTTTCATGACCTAGACTTCTCAGAATATAAAGTCTGGTATGTCACTCGCGACAGCCTTGAGCTTCGCTGATTCAGCGCTTCTCGCCGAAATAAGATCAAAGCGCAGGAAACACGAAGCTAGTTTCCCCGAAGCCACTGCACGTGTAACCAATGAAGACATTATGCAACGCATAAAGTTTCAAGAATGTTTTTTGATCTATTCATTTTTTTCCCATCATGCCATGAATCTCATTATTATCACAATCATCAAAATCATCGAATCAAATTAATCGCCTAATCCTATCAAAGAATTGCGTCCAAGAGATACATAATTTATTTATCACAATTACTAAATATACAATTTAACAAAATATTGGACGATGTAATGATCGCTTTCTAATAATTTTATAAATTTTTGCTTATAATTTAACAAGTCAAAGGCAACGAATAGATTTTTGCTACCAAATCTAATGAACAAGGAAAATAAAATTTTCAAATATTTAAATATTTGATGATTCAATTCCAAGATATTCAAATATTAAAAAACATGTTTTTCAGTGTTGTGTTTATCGTATCGTTGCATTAATTGAATCTCGCAAAGCTGCACCTTGACACGGATACAAAGTATCGCAAACTCGCAAACACATTTCTATTGCGTACAATTCGCTGCTTGGGTCGTAATCTATTATACCGGCAAAATGATCAACATCAATGATTACGCAGCAAAGTGTAAACATGTTTTCCTTCATACTGACTCATGTGCTTTCCATTGGCGTCATCGAATTAACGGGTTTCGAGTGTCGCGCTTCGAATGTCATCGAAATGAGAACGACGAGCTTCCGCGAGCTCAAAGCCCGCAGATTGACGCGATGAATTGCATACAGTGGCTACGGGCAATCTCTAGATATTTGTCGCGAATATTTGCATAACTTCTTCCGACGAATTTCTCTTACGTAACTTCGGGAATTTTTGACAGTGCTTAATGTCACCTAGTTCTTTATTTGCTTGTTTAACAGAATTTACATTGGTAATTATCTATAAATTTTTATCTTAACGGAATTAAATTCTATACGAAGAGAAAAAATATTTTTTTAAAGATTTAAAGTCTAAAGCGGATAAGTGTAAAAAAACATGATACAAATGATTTTTCATTGATTTATATTTATATCGTTCATGAATGATGAGTGCATTCAGAGAATGATTTTTCTCGGTAATAAAATAAATGATTTTAGCTTTAGTCATTGACATTTGCAATAATTTGCAATAATTGCAATATTTCCCGGTTAGGGGAATAGTTAATAAACAGTTGATATCAAGTATGTAGATACATGCAAAGTTATTTAAATGACATGACTATGCAAACAGTTATGTCTTGGAATATCACTACGGTGGCGAATAAATTTCGCGAATTTCTTTTTATCGAGATAATACACAATTTTATATACACATATATATATATATATATATATAATATTATACATAAAACAATAAAATATATATAATAAAACTTACTATTTATACGATTTGTCCCCATTCACGCAAGCTAAAGCTAACTAAAATTTAATTGTTACACTATCTCTTTCTGGGAAATAATTAAGAAGAGAAGCATGGACTCACTCTAAATACAATGAACTTTGACTTCTTTTGTTGCTTAATTCTGAGAAATGCCTTCTAAACTTCGTTATAAAAGCAATTAGGGTTTCTGAAGTCATGATCAAATAGTGGACACTGTATTCATGCCAAATTAGAAATTTTCTGCTAGATGACGAAACGTTACGTTACTCACCTCGAGAAATAATAGGGAAATATCGAAATATGAGAGACACGTGGACGTTCCTGAGCGAGCACGTGGCGCTTGAACGAACGCGCTTGCGAGAGCTTTTTTTAAACGCGTCGAACGTGTCCGAGCCGCCGCGCTTGATTGAAGAAACGACTCTGAAGTTTATCGTCACGAACCAGTCGGGAAATCGGTCTACATACGTGCGCAAACGCGTATGTCTATACGTGTGACTGGCGTTGCGTGCGAAGGAGCGCGAGCGATGCGTAAATACGTCCGACTTGTACGAGCGATTGAAACAAACTGAAACCACAGGCGAGCGCGGTCCGAAGTTTATCGTCGTGACGGAAACTGTCTGGGAATATGTATATGCCTGCTATGTACAGGGTGTTCGAAAAGAATTTACATTAACCGTTAAAATTGGAGATAGCGATTGATCGAAACGAGTTGGACTACAGATAAGATCAGTTTCTATCAGCTTTTATTTCAAAATATCGGAACATACTTGAAATGTATATGAAGACCCGGGGGGAAAAAACAAGAAATGTCAGTTTTATTAAAAATGAGATATGGTCATCATTTTGTAGCGTTTAAGAGATACTACAAACATCAATGATATATTACAATGTACATCTTGGATTAAAAACTGTATTAATCAGTGAAAAAATGAAGGTAGAATATTCGGGTATAGGGGAAATAACAAACTTCAAAAATTCATTTTACTCAAAAGTATATAAAACTGACATTCCTTGTTTTTCCCTTTGGATCTTCATATGTATGTAAGGCGCAATTATTAAGCGCTTTTCTTGAATATATAGATAATGTAAATATTGCATTAATATTAATACAGTAATGTTAATCTTTCACATTTCTCATTATTAACTCTCTCTTTCTCCCTCTTTTCGCTCTCTTAATGAGTAGAGATTTAACCCGTAAGCACGCGCGTGGGGGTCAAACTGATCCAGACGAAAGCTATGAATTTACTAACCGAAATATTACACAAAGAAATATTAAAAATATAGATTTCTTTTAATTTCTAATGTTTAACAATTATTATTTTATGAATAAAACATGTCTCAGTTTATAATTATTAATAAATAAAAATAAACAACTTTGTTTATATATAAAAGATAAATAAATTAAAAGTGGGTCAAATTGACGCCCACGCGAGCATTTATGTACGTCAAAAAACGTTATGCAAGCACTTACGGGTTAAATTATTCCGAATCGAATTTTCTAACTTCAATTGTACCGGAACATTATTTATTCAGCATTATCTATTCAGGGTTACATAAAGTTACGTTCACGGACAATCGCGTCACTCTGTACACGAAACACGCGTGTGTACGCACTCGCTGACGAGTGTGCGTACGAGGTGGCGAAACCACGCGATGTGTTTCGTATGAGGAGGAGCTTGGCGATTGGTTGTTAACGTGTCGGACCAGCGGCCGAGCCTCTTTTGCCTCGATGTAGGAGACGAAAGAAAGCAAAATGCATGAAGATCGCTGGCCTAGATCGGTGGTGACATCGAGCCGTGTCGCGCGATTAGCCACGTGCCGAAAAACATTTTCGTGAGACTCACGCCATCAACGATTAGCCAATTGCGCGACAAACACCTACGAGGACGAGTCCTCGTAGGTGTTTTTACCCTCCTTCACTAACAGATCGACGTAATTTTTTTATGTTTTTTCAATGCTGCACGACGACGTTCGAATGCGAATCTTTTGGGTGGATGAATGCACTTATTACGGCATAGTTTTTTTTTCCGAAGATTGTTATTATTTCTAACATGAGATAACTTATGTAGCTCTGTCATTCCTTGAACGATTTTTCTCTTGAAAATATAATACAATAATAATGCATTCATTTTAAAAGATAACTGCTCAAAAAAATATCTAGCTATTATTATTATATTATATGAAGATCCGGGGGAAAAAACAAGGAATGTCAGTTTTATACTTTTTGAGTAAAATGAATTTTAAAGTTTGTTATTT
>NJRQ01000105.1:509570-524960 GCA_003063805.1 Aphaenogaster ashmeadi
GTAGTATCTCTTAAACGCTACAAAGCGACGACCATATCTCATTTTTAATAAAACTGACATTCCTTGTTTTCCCCCCGGTCTTCATATTATTTCTGTAACGCGCGTGCCACGTTTTTAAAATTTAAATTAACTATTGTTACTTTAAATATATCTGTTTGCTTAGAAATTTAAAGGTAAACGTAGACATTTTTCTATGAAATAAATATTTATTTTTATACGTTATATGTTTAGCTTTTTAGCTTTTCTGATTGAATTAGAAGATACTATGCGTCTCTCGTTAATTTTATCTAATTTAGAAGAACGAATTAATAACGCGTCGGATAATTTTTAAATCAGCGCCAATCACATCTTGTAATAACACTTTGTGACATGTATATAAAAAAATATTTCCTCGCTAATGCTTTAATTTATCGTTCCATCTATATTATTTTTAATGATTCTCCAAATAATTAGTATATCGCTTAAATTTTCGAGTAACGATACCGCAGGTGATCGATTAATTAAATTTTTGTTGTTATTTTTTTACGTTTCCTACCTCGTTCTCAAGGACTGAGGACTTGTTATTTTGTTGCCTCTTCATATCGTCTCATCACTTGATGTCGTAATACATATGATATAAGATAGTCAACTCTTGTGAAATACTGTTTTCGACTATTGAATTTCAGGAACGCGTGTAAACTCTTCACTTAATTTGAAATAGAAAAGGAAAATAACATCTTAATTATTGCGAAGCAATGAAAGACATGTGCACCACGCATTTTTGCAGTAATGTTACACCGCACGCACATTATATAACAGCGAGGTGAAAGTTTCATTAGGGATAATCGTTAAAATTTGTATATGAATATTTTAATTACTTCTTTTGTACAAGGCCACGCATTTATATAAATAATCAGGGTAATCTTTTGTTCGACACGACTGGCCAAATTTATTAGGAAACTTTTTACGACGTTTCGACCATAGTTTTTGCTCC
Organism: Aphaenogaster ashmeadi; assembly: GCA_003063805.1. Classification (NCBI taxonomy): domain Eukaryota; kingdom Metazoa; phylum Arthropoda; class Insecta; order Hymenoptera; family Formicidae; genus Aphaenogaster; species Aphaenogaster ashmeadi. Next base: position 510,544 of record NJRQ01000105.1, read on the forward strand.
TTATCAAGTAATAATCGTTTGAATTACAAAGCAACACTTAAGGCATTGTGTCCAAAACAAGCCCGAAAATCTGAAGAATAAATTAACAATATTCAATATAGACAATAACATAATAATACGTTAAAAATTCGAGGATTAAATTCTTACGTGTTTTGTGCGTCATGCGAAAAATACAATTATACATGTTCATATCGTCGATTACGTCTATTGGGTAGTTTGCAGTTGCTCTCAAGAAGCAAAAGATTACCCTGATTATTTATTCACTGGCGAAGAGAAGACTCATCTATTATATAAATAATATTTTGTAATACACATGTGCGTGACTTGCACGATGTTATCATTCTCTTTCAATTATAGATATTGTTGAATTATTAGTTTCGCAAATAGCGCTGAGATAATGTGCTAAGCGCTCTTTATATTTTCATTATCGGAATGAATATTCGTGACTTGAGACAAATATTGATTCTATTTTATTAGAGAAAAAAACTAGTAATAACTTCATAAAATATTGAAAAGAAAATTATAAGTATTTTATTTATTTATAGACAATAGCCGGTATTTATAGTCCGTTCTTATATTTAAGACCGTCTTAAGCACTATCTTAAGATGTCGTAAACCAATTACAGAGCCGTATTAGCGTCTATTACTTAAGACGGTCTTAAAATAAGAACGGACTATGAATATACCGCCCAAATGTCTACCCAGATAGCATAGGTGGTCTCTCGTTATGAATTCAAAAAGAATTCACTTTTTTAAATTCTATATGAATTAGCGTAATCTGTTCAAAATGAACTCAAAAAGAATTCCTTCTCAATGGTATTCTTATGAAGTATAAAAAGAATTCCTTTTGTATCTGAAAAAGAGCCCAGAATTGGTGACATAAAAGTGAATTTTTTTTTAACTCTTAAGAGTGCTTTTAGAACAGAAATGGGATGAAAAAGGAATTTATCTCATAATTCGGGGATTCCAAAAGAATTCTTTTTGGATTCTCTTTGCTATCTGGGTATAATCTATGTGCTGTTATCATAATAACTAATCAAGACAGTACTTTGATTTCGGTTCGTTTATCAATTAGAAGTGAGTATAAGAGGTTAAAAGTTAACATTACTCTTTTTATCGGCATCCGTATGACGCACAAAGTTGAACAAAGCAGTCGCGCGTTATCTGCTATTGTGCAGTCACAACAAGGACTACGAATATCTCGTCCGATAACAAGAAAACTATACGGGAATTGTTGACTGTCTCGTTATAATTTCTGCTGCGTAATAAAAACCGCGTAACGCAAAAATATAAAGCAACACCGTCGTACATAAGTATTTGTCTACGCTTGATAGCTTTCAAACCGGTTTGAAAAACAGGATATGCTTAAAAATCTGTCTTCTATTCTTCCCCCTTAAAAATGTACGCATCTGACATTAATTCGTTGAACGATCAATAAATGAAACAGGTAACGTTTGTAATACGTGGCATATTAAAACGGCTGATAGAAAAACGTCATCGAGCTAATTAAGATTCTGACATCGCATAACATGTCGGCTGATATAAAGAGGCGTTCAACTTGACCATTGATCGTCGTACAAAATACCAAAGTGCCAATCCCAGAAATATCGATTGAATATAAACATTTCTCGCTAAAGAAATCTCATTATCATATTAAATCTTTCATAGTATACCTAGATATCATATATTTGATATATGACATGTCACATGCTTATTGTTAATTTTTCCGCGTTTCCGGTTTCGAGAAATGCCAATCTTTTATCTTCCAAAAATTTCGGTTTCTCGCTAAAGAAGTTTTTGCAAAATGTGCCCTACGCGTCAACCTGCGTGAGAGAAAAATGTATGATATTTGGAACTATAATGACATAGTAAATGATTATTAGTTAGGAATATCATTTTTATAGTAAGTGTTACTATAGGCATTGTATAAGTGACCCATGTAAAATTTTTACCAATAATTATAATCATTTGAAGTAAAAATATAGTAAGATAGAATATATGAAATGGTAAGAGAAATTAACCATTTTATATAGTCAATACAATTGGAATATTTGACAAATATTGGTACAGGTAACTATATTCTCATAGCATGCTTTACTATACACATGGTAATAACAACAAAGGAAATATGGATGAGACTACACGGAAAGAATGGTTTTGTTGAAATGTCTAAAAATTTGGTCAGATACAAATCTGAAAATAATTTTGTCAGACCATCAAAAGTAATTAAGTAGGACGCTTAAAATAATTGCTGGAATATATTAAAACGTTTTGCAGCGTTATCGTTATGCTTGAGTGTCCTACTTACAATTAATTACTTTTAATGGTCTAACAAAATTATTTTCAGATCTGTATTTCATCAAATTTTTAGATATTTCAGCAAAACCGTTCTTTCCGTGTATAAATCTGTGTTCACTCTGCTATATTTTGTGCATGTTTAAATGAACTATAAAAATATGTTTGAGGCCAAAAAACTAACTATGAAATATAGTGAGATTATTGTTATTCCAACCATTTTTTTTCTCATTGTCAGTGTGCTATCGTATCTGTCGATCTTCTGTCCCAAGTCCTTCACCTGCCCCTCGAGAACGCGTTGGCGGTACAGCCTCGAAACTTTCTCGCGATATCCCTTTCCGCGATAGCAGATGGTCTGCCTTACGTCACGGCCGTTCGCGAGAGGTCGCCGACCCTGGACATCGCGAGTGCAATTACTAGCCACCATGTATCCGCGGCTTTTATGCGCGGGCCGTAGGAGTTCCTCCGAAGGCGAAAATGGAGTAACAAGAGCGCGCCGCCCGCGGTTTCTCTTCAACGACCTCGATCGTTCAACCGCACAGAAGGAGAAAGCAATGCGCTCTTCTGCCTCTCCGCGTTGCGGAAACCCACGATTCGTGTAATGGGGCTCTCGATTACCCATTACGAATCCGTCTCGTGTTGCTTGGACAATTATCTCCAGGAAATGTGTCACGATAGTGCGCGAAAAACTATTTCCCTTTTTATCCAAAGAGAGAAAAGAACTTATTGTTAGACGAAACTTATTATTTTGAAGTATTTAGACTGTTTGTTAATTTAAAGGAATTTCTTTACCTGATACATCTATTAATCTCTAGGCGAAATTATTAACTTTTATCAAGATTTTCAGCAAGGTATTACTATCTTACAGAGAAAATACAGTCCTATTAAAATTTGGGATTGGTAATAGAGTTTTATCGAGATAATGAAGTTGATCAAAGGAAGAAATAAATAAGATAATGATTAAACAGTTGGATTCTGATTACACTATGAAATAATATCGATTCTCTGTAATGAAATATGATAGTACAGAGCGAGGTAACGATATAATCAAATCGAGAAGTGTCACTTTACTATGTTAATGCGGTTGATATAAAACAGATCTTCATTGTGAAGTCACAGTCGTTTCAGTTACGCCGATGTTTAATCGTGATTTGCGCGCGCTCTTACGCATTAGATTTCATAATTAAAGCGTAGTAAAGATACGTCACGATATACACCCACTTTTCCTCGAGCTGCGATTGGTCCGTCGTAAACGATCTGTCGAGGACAAATTCGCCAGGGCCGACAAACAAGATTGTTTTTCACTTCGCGATTGCTTCCTGGTGCGTCGCGGCGCCCGTGCCAGGAATTTAAAAGTCAATAAAAAAGATGAAGATATGGAAAGAAATAAAAAGTGTTGTTATAGCGAATTCCGAATAATATCCCAACATGAACAACTGCAAAATTATCGTTTTATTATTTCTATCAGCCGTTTGTTATTTCCGCTGCTAAGAAACGAGTCATTAAACAAGGAATTACTTTTCATATTTTGTTCGCTTCGGTAAATATGTAGGACACGTGTACAATTTTTGTTGCAAAATACTCTGAGGAAGAATGGATGATATAAAAATTATTATGCAAATAAATTACGTATAATAATTTAGACAATAAGAAGATAGAAATAGAAGATAGAAATAAAAGAACACACAGAAGATAGAAGTTAAATAATCTTTTAACTTGTAGAAATGTGTAACTACACAGTTAAAATTTCTATCCTTTGGCTAGAATTTTTTAATAAAATCAAAAGGTAAGGTCTCACTGACCATGAGATCTTTACTCGTAACTGTGATGAAAGTATTCTAATTCGTCGTTGAAATCGAACGTTGTTAAAAAAAGAGAGAATTCGTGGAGCGTTCTAATTAAATTTTGCAATTATGAGCATGCAAATATATTTATCTAAAAGCTAAAAAATTGATTTATGGCACTTGCTGTGAATTATTCTTTTCAAGAACCCTTTAAACTTATGTATAATGCCGGTAACCAATAGGAAACAATATATAGGTAAAAGAATTTCAGATAAATGGAAAAAATATAGGTGCCTTATACTTTTGGCTAAGGCTGTATAACGCAGTTCGTGAATGTTATATTTACGTTAAGATTTACAGTATAGAGAGCGCCACGTAACGAGGTGGATTCTGCGTCGATAACGAACGTCGAAAATCTCTCGATTATAGAGATTGACTTTACCTCGATAAATAGAAATAATGAAGGGAAGAACAAACAAACAATATTTACACCTATCAAACTCCCTGCTGCAATAAACTGCGCAATTCTAGATATTCTAGTGGTTCGAACTTCTCATCTAACGAGATGAGAAACTTTTGGACTTGGTAGTTAATTAATGTAAATTTTATAAATAAGAGCTATACATTTTAGATATAGTTTTATTTTTCGTAAATAAATTCACAAATATTATTTTATAATTTTAACGATCAATAATTCACGTTTCCGCGAGATAATGTTCAGATTGAACGATACGTAATGCAGCTGCGTATATTGAAACTGCGTTTTATATTGACATGATTTATTTTCATTGTATATATTTTGGGTATTTGTGATAATATTGTTTGTTTTTCTTTTATTCTTTATTCTTTCATCATGCGTTTGAGTGATTGCACGATAAAGACGAAAGATCTCGAAAGAATGTACTTTTTTGATTGATGATTGCCAACAAGATTAATGGAGGAGAGTTGATAATCCGATAATCGGATTTATCTTTTATATTTTACTTTTTTGAGGAATTTATAAAAGCGATATGGCCATAGGAATGTGATATAGTCTCGTTGCAATCGTCATGAAGTTCGTTTACGTTATTTTGATATTTATCCCTTTGGTTTCGGCCGAAGTAGAAACTCTGTAAGTGTAACAAACATTATTGATGTTAAAAATATTACTATTTTAACTTCAATTTTAATTTTTAAATGTCAATTCTTACACGGAAAGAATGGTTTTGCTGAAATATCTAAAAATTTGGCCAGATACAGATCTGAAAATAATTTTGTTGGACCATTAAAATAATTATGTAGAACGTCCGAGATATTTGCTGGAACATCAAAACTTTTTGCAGTATTATTATCATGTTTGAGCGTCCCATGTAGTTACTTTTGATGGTCTAACAAAATTATTTTCAGATCTGTATCTGGCCAAATTTTTAGATACTTCAGCAAAACCATTCTTTCCGTGTATGCATTTAAAAAAATCCGTTTTAACTCTTAAAAATAATCAGGGTGATTTTTTCTTCGACACGACTGGCCAAATTTATTAAAAAACTTCTTACGACGTTTCGACCATAGTTTTTGGTCGGGACATATGATATAATAATAAAAAGCAATTTAGTTACATCTGCTCGCTTACCAACGGTTATTAGTTATTTATCTGTCGATCATCGTTGACGTGCTTCTTGAGAGCAACTGCAAACTACCTATAATATGTATTCGACGATATGAACATTTATAATTGTATTTTTCATATGACGCACAAAACACGTAAGAATTTAATCCTCGAATTTTTAATGTATTATAATGTCATTGTCTATAGTGAATGTTATTAATTTATTCCTCAGATTTTCGGGCTTGTTTTGGATACAATGCCTTAAGTGTTGCTTTGTAATTCAAACGTTTATTACTTGATAAGGACCAAAAACTATGGTCGAAACGTCGTAAGAAGTTTCTTAATAAATTTGGCCAGTCGTGTCGAAGAAAAAATCACCCTGATTATTTATTCACTGGCGAAGACAAGACTCATCTACTATCTTAAAAATAACGTCTTCTAAATGTATGTTATACAAAAATAATAATTATTTATTATTTTTATTTTGTTTGTTAACTCTTATTTCGCTGTGTAAAGTTTATTTTATTTCTCAATTTAACTCCTTTTTAATATTATTAAAAAGTAGGATTCAACTTAGTCAAGATAAACGTAAATTTTCAATAATTGTAGGAATAGTATTGAAATAGATGTTGAAAATTCGGATGTTAACATAAATAAACATGTGGACCGATCTATTCCTCAAATTGTGCAATTTATTGTCGATCATGGTCTGGACCCGCTCAATCTGCCACAATTTCAAACAAAATTATGGACGGTAAGTAATACTTTTAGAGACTCAATTTATAAAATAAAACGAACAGTTAAATCGCGAAATAGTTTGATTATTACATTCGACTAGACAAATATTTGTCGTAACACATTACAACAAATCCTTCTTTACGCGATAAAGGTTCAGTAATATATTATAAGCTTAAGTTCAGCGTGAATCCCGTGAATCGAGAAACCAGTCATTTACGTAAGAGAGTCCGTTATTACAGTAAACGCGTGCACGTTCGCTCACAATCGCGGGAGGTTGCCTCGAAAATCGGGAGAAAGCTGGGTTTCGGGGTCAGAGCTGGGATTCGAGGTCAGCAGGCCGCGATGCGAAAGCGAGCGCACGCTTAACCTCGGGGCCGTAGAAAGCGAAACCGAAGAGTTGGGCCTTGGACGAGAGCGAGAGCGATCCCGGGATGACACTTTCGAGCGTTGACCTTGGGCCGAGGTGGATCACGGTCAAACGCCGAGGTCGTCCCTCGCCTCGTTTTCGCTGATCTCATTTTTGACGCTTCGAAGGCTGACGCGCGATAGCTTTGAACTTGGACGAGAGTGAAACCAAGGTTTCACCCGGTAGATCGAGGTAGAAGGCGAGCTCGGGCTCAAGTTCAATGCCGCCGCTCAGCGCAAGTGCTTAAACTCTTCCCGCATCATGTCGGCTGCGAATTAAGCCATTTATCTTACGAAAGCACCATGAAATTGGATAAGTTCGTATCAAATAGAGAGAAAAAGATTTTGAAGGCTTTACGTGAGAATTGAGAATTAACGATCGAAGTATTTTCTAGAGCAGGCATGGCCAACCTTTTTCGATTCGCGGGCCACATTCAAAATTTTCAAACTTTCCGCGGGCCGTACTCAGACTCAGGATCAATGCTGAAAAAGCTAATGGAGCGATTTCATTTTTTATATAAGAAACAGTCTTAAAAATGTTAAATTTTTTTATTTTTTACAAGAAAAAATACAAAACTGTTTTTAATATTATTAAATTTAAACTTTAATAAAAAGAGTTTTTTATAGTTTTTTTCTTTAATTTTTTATTTTTCAAAATATTGTCGCGGCCGGATCCGGCCCGCGGGCCGTAGGTTGGCCATGCCTGTTCTAGAGTATTATATAATATTTTATAATCTTATGAAGTTTCCTTACCAATATTGAAAATTGTATTAACAATTTCAATCCTTAACCCACGAGGTGCGATATATGGATATTAATTTCCATTTTATCTTTTATAGTTCAATTAAGTACAATCTTTGTAAAATTACATTCATGATTTTCTGCCTTTTTTAAAAACTAAAATCCTAAAAATTGAGTTAGACAAATATGGTGGGAAAAAACGACTTGTCATCTTAAAAAGAATAGCATCACATACCGCACCTCGTGGGGTTAAGGGTTAATGTTCGCGAGCATCTTTATAGATATTTTCATCTATTTGATAAAAGTAATAGTTAATTAATTAATTATTAAATAGAGTTACACGAAATTCATGCGAAAAATAATGTCATGTTTAAAAGTAAAATAAAATTACTTAATTTGAAATGTACGTAAGATCATTTATAATCGTGCCACTGCAAGAGAGACGTATTTATAAAATATCGCCGATAAAACGTATACATTGTTTTCGGTTTCACGTTACAAGGATCTTATTATTTGGGAGCGTGCATATAGATAATACAGCTGCGACGATAAGCAACGAAATCTGATATGTACGTCTTGCCTAACTACCCACATCACCGCATGATTTCATTGAGTTTAGTTTCTGATAAAACATACTTAACGCGATTATTTACGATAACGAAATTATACATCACGATTTTATTAAAACACGAGAACTGTTATTTTAATTTTACACTAGGAACTCCCGAACAACGCCAAAATTTCGAACTTCACTGAACCAATGATATACAAAGCCGACCTCGTTTTGGACTCGGGATTATTGAAACATTTGTCCAACTTGAAGCGTTATGGCGACGCTACCTTAAATTACGAAGATAGAGAATTAAAGTTGGATATTAGCTTCGAATTTGAACTTTTACAGGTAGGTGGATTGTCTTTCTTACTTCTTGATTTTCGCCTCTTTAAAATAACGTAAAAAACGTGCTAAATATAAGATTGCATTATATCTAAGTATTTACTTTTAATAATTACATATACTATACGAGTAGTATTATAGTATTCTGTCCTGCAAATAATTTTTTCTCCATTCAGGGAACGTACAATTTCACCGTGAAATTGGTTTTTTTCAATTTGAAGAGCCGTCTTATAGCTTCAGCGAAAAATGTACGCGCTAAAATTGGCGTCACATTCAACACAAAGAGTTTCACTTTAGCTCTCAACAAGTTCAAGTTTGAAGTTCCAAGGTAATGTCTATTAATAGCAAATTATTGTCTAGAATCTATATCTTTCTCAGGATGTGTTTGTATTATCCGTATGAGCGGTATGAGGAAATCTTTCATAAGCTTAATTACTCAATTGCGCTTTATATTATTACAGTCGCGTTGAAGTGGTACTCGAAGGTAAAAACAAAGGAGTAGTGGATTGGTTAAACACGTTCATCATCAATACCGTAACTCCGTTCTTTAAGAACTCGATTACGAATCTCGTTCAGAAGAAAGCGGAGAATGCAATTCGAACGTACTTTAATGAGATAAATTATAAAATCGGTAAAAGCAACCCAATTTTCGAAAATTACTCATCGAAGTACTACACGAATGAAAACCAAATACTGTAAATCCTCCTAATACGATATATTATATATAATTTTATACCCTACAATTTTATATTCTTTATAAATATATAACATTTTTTAGATATTCATTTGTTCATTTATTTATAATGCGATCTATATAAATCTATTCTATCGATATAATGTTTCAATTGCACACGGAAAGAACGGTTTTGCTGAAATATTAAAAAATTTGGCCAGATCATACATATACATAGATCATACATTGGCCACACTCCAACATAATGATAATGCTGCAAAAAGTTTTGATGTTCTAGCAACTATTTTAGGCGTCCTACATAATTATTTTGATGATCCAACAAAATTATTTTTCAGATCTGTATCTGGCCAAATTTTTTAATATTTCAGCAAAACCGTTCTTTCCGTGCATGTATTGCAATTTTGATACTGCAATCACTGTTCAGTGATGCTATTATATCGGTGGAAAGAAAATCTTTTGTTCTTAAACGGTTTCGTAATATCAAACCGCTTAGAATATTATCAAATCGATAAGACGTAATCAGATGACAGGGGATGGACAATAAGTATAGAGGGAACCGTCGTATCTCCCGTAGTTGGACTGTTAGCGCAATCATGGCCGATCAAATACAATTGACTTTTCTCCTCGCGATCGTAGCGTGCATGGTGCATGGTGCACCTCCCACAATCGAACAGAACTCGTAAGTTCGTATGTTAACAAACAAGTTCATATGCTCACAATTTCTCATAATTTTCTTCGTTATTTGATCGTTTCGTAACTAAATCTTCACATTACGTTTTACGAAGCGAAAGAATTTTCTTTCTCGTATGTCTTTAACATTGCAACTTGCAATTAAGTTTACGTTAACTGTAAAAAGTAATACGATGTACTTCTTCAATTTCTCAAAAAATAAAATTCAAAGTTTTTTTATTATACACGCACTGTGGTTTCGTTTGAATGAAGTGCGAATAAAGCGTCCAAGAAACGTGCATTTTTGTGCATTACGCAGTTTTGTGGAAGGTGTAGAAATAAGGGCAAATATCGATAAGGCAGTCGATGCTCTATTGCCCTCCATACGTAAGTTCATCTTGAAAAATGGAATGGATCCTTTGAAACTCATCGACATTTCCGAATACATTTTCCCAAATTTGGTACGTAAGAATGAAACTAACAATAAAATCTTTACCTCTGTATTTCTTAAATTTTATAAAAAACAAACACAATAAATCGAAGTCTATCTTTATAAGATACAGATAAGACTTATTAATGCGTCTCATTTCGATGTGATCATATTCAGAATAACATTTTTAGCCTGGGAAACTCAAGGGAAATGTCGACCTCAAGAAAGGGTGGATGCAAAACTTATCGCTAGTAAAACGCACCCAACACGTAACTGCGATATACAAGGACAAACATTTGACGTTGGATATGAATCTGGGATTTGATGTTATGGAAGTAAGAACAAAACGGACAACGTGATACTAATTAATATTAAAACGCCACTGCGATTTATAGAACAAATATATCTTAACTTATATAATTTTTTATATAATTTTATATATATACAATATAATTACGTTTATATAATTTTTAGATGAACTACGAATATTATCTGAAACATTTATTATACAAAAGAGAAGGCTATTTATACGGTCTTTTCTACAAACTTGATGTCAACGTCAAGGTGACGATCGATCTGAATAATTACCAATTGATTCTCGACTCCATCAAGTTTTCTAATGTCGGGTAAAATATTGCTTTTTATATTCTCTTCATATTTAATGCATAAAAGACTGCGCGTAGGAACTTGACGCAATCACGTAAATCGAGCGCGGTATCAAATATTTATCAATTTTCGGTGTGATAAATTATATTTTATCGATTGATGATAATGTACAGTGAGTTGTTTTCGCGACGGCGATAAATCCGCAATATTGAACAGGTGAACAGTAGCAGAACAATGTAGATAATAATCACGGTCCGATATCTGAAGTTGCAGATTGATAAGTGTCAGATATAATCGAGGAATGATAATAATCACCCTGTAAAAGTTTTAATCGAACTTTATTGTAGTTTTTCTTCAAGATATACCTCACTGATTTTCTAATTTCGTTATCAACACCTGTACTTGCAATATCTTGCTTTTATCGTTCACTATGAAATATTGATCTAAACTCTTGACTTGATTCGCAAGTTCATCTTACAAATTTAATTTAATTTATGTTTTAACACAAGTATATATCAATAAGCTTGCGTGAACTTTATTCATACAACGGTTTCCTCTCTTTAACTTTGTCTTTCGCAGGAAATATGACATCAAATTCGAGGGTCATCTTTTGGATCCTGCTGTGAACGCCTTGACTAAAATCATCACACTGGTTTTCCGAACACGCGTATTAACGGTCATTGAGAATCACGCCATGTTGATCTTCGGTGCGATAATTGACGAGTGGAACACAAAGATTCCACGGCCAAATCGCACGCAGATGATAGACGAATGGTTGGACATTAAAAAAACGCTACTTTATTAATCCTTGTCGTTTTATGGAATATTTGTTATTTTGCACTCCAAAAATACAAACTAATTATGCTTAAATCTTTAAACGTTTTTTAATACAAATATTATCATCACGGATTTTATCACCGACCGATTCGCAAGCATTTCACGTTTGTCCGAAGTAATTTAATTGCTTTGTAAAATTGGTTTTAAAATGTATTTCCCTTTTAATCAACTGACTTGTCGATGTGAAGTATCCTCACAAGTATATAAATTATTTTTAAACATTAAAGTTGACTAGACCGCGATATAGTTAAAACAATTCAAATTCGAGATAGGCCACTGACGGTCATAGCAGATCTTAGTGTTCCAATAATATTAATGTGTGATTTTTCTGTAAACTGCGCGCCGTTACTATCGGTCTTGAAACGCAGCTCTTTGAATATCACAATATTAAATTGATAATCAATTTAATAATACTGATGCTAACAAGCATTTATAAGATTCCCCCCCTCCTCATGCCAACCCGAAATTTTTTTACAGTTTTTTGGGTTGGGATGGGGAGGGAGGAATCTTATAAATGTTTGTTAGCATCAGTATCATTAAATTGATTATTAATTTAATATTATAATATTCAAAGAGCTGCGTTTCAAGACCGATAGTAACGGCGCGCAGTTTACAGAAAAATCACACATTAATATTATTGGAACACTAAGATCTGCTATGACCGTCAGTGGCCTATCTCGAATTTGAATTGTTTTAAATTATTTTTATCCGATAAGAAAAGACATTAATTATTTTTATCACTTAACAATACTACAATACTTGGACGATAAGAATTGCGAAGTAACAATCACTGATAAACAATAGTTAGATAAACTATCTGTCCAAAAAGTATCTCTACGAATGATACAATCATCGATAATTCAGATGGACACGCGTAAAACTCACGGAATGCTAAAAACTATTTCGTGAGGTATATAGTGTTCATAAGCGGCAAACTACGGTAGTTTCGACGGGCAAACGGCGAGTAGTCAAACTGTCTAAAGCGACGATCAATATGCATTACTTACAACATTGTTAAGCCGCAACTTTGCGCGCACTCCTGCCGCTTAATCTTATTAAACTTAGCCGGGTTTCCCGGGCACGTCGCGTCTTGGCGCCGTTGTTTCGCTCGCGAACGGCGATAGCGCAATCTGCATAGAGATAGCTCCATGAAAGTCCACGGGGGGTGGTCTACGGGGATATCGCGGGAGGCGCACGCGGTAATCTTGTTTATACATACAACATTGCGGATATCTCGAGCACGAACCGCCGATCGATAGCGCCGCCCGATTCTAGGCTAATACTAATACTAATATTATGTGTACTTCATTTCGTCCATTCCCCCTTTATGCCCATCCGAAAACCCTTGTCGATTTACCTCTTTTGATCCCCGATTTATCGGACTTTACTTAAGATAATCAGACTTCTAATAGAAGCGCTAATTTATTGGTACTGTGTAAAGAGCAGCGAATAGTTGAACGGAGTGTTGCAACTAAGATGTTAATTTAGTAGATTATACTTGGCGTTATCACTTTACTTTTGTCATTAATTAATGAAGGGAATTAATTTAATATCGCAGGAGCTAATATCGGTATTGCCTCTCCCCTAGTGAACATTATGCATTAATACGCTAATGCAGCGGTGGTTGCCTGTTACCAGGTGTATCCAGATATAAAGACCCCCATTACTCATAAATTAATTAACATTCGTAACGTGCATAATCAATGTATGTACATGTGTTATTAAAACAGCAGTTGCATATACAAATTTGCGTAACGTTTATAACGAACTAAGAAAGCATCTGAAACCGTCTCATCCGAATTCAATTTCTAACTACGTTGCACGTGATTTTTTGTATAAAATTATATAATATTTTTCTTCAATGGTTATTATGTAGATTCGACTTATCACATAAATTATATGAACTTGCACGACATATGCACGTTAAGACTCGCCATTCTTACAAGTTCTATTTTGCTCGACTCGAGACAGTCCACTCATATCTCATTGTCAGCTGTCGAGTGGACGAATCGCGCGATTCATGACAGAATCGCGTGCTTGAATTATCCACGATGGTGCCGAGGCATACCTATCCGGCTTGTGCTTCACATACTGGATCAGATACTCAATATAGGGAAGCGAGAGAAAGCCACTATTGTCCGTCCACGCGCACCTAGTATCCAACATCCCTGCCTATTATTGATCGTGATACCTGCATGCCGAAGGATTATGAACTGCATTGCCCGCTACCGCGTCGCACAGATATCCCTGCATCTCGACGAAGTTGACTCGTCGCATTTGTCGACGGATTTACCGGAAGCTGTCAGAAAGCCGATTTCTCAATTGTCGACATTACGATCTTTCGTTAAAATCAACGTAATACTGTCTTCCGAGAGTACAAGATTCAGTAAATTAAATTAGCCACGTTCATTATTAACTCTTAATCCACGAGGTGCGATATATGGAGCATGGTCCACGAGATTTGGTATGTTATATCAATTTATTACCCTCCGTCATTTTGTCCTGAGAGTTTTATTTTATATTTTCTTTTCTTTTATAGTTTAATTACAATCTTTGTGTAAAATTACATTCATGATTTTCTGCCTTTTTTTAAAACTAAAATCCTAAAAATTGAGTCTGACAAATATGGGAAAAAACAAATCGTCATCTTGAAAAATGTAGGCGGTATCACATACTGCATCTCGTGAGTTAAGGGTTAATAACAAAATTATAAAATTAAACAATTAGTTATTTAGGCT